>OY759271.1:12919897-12954897 GCA_963662155.1 Lamellibrachia columna | reverse complement strand
GATGTTACTTGCGTCAGCTGGTATTAACCGATTTTGATGTTCTGATCATGGTGCACTTTTCCAATCATCATGCCTTCTGTTTTCTGCAAGTATAACTTTAGATGATATTCATTGAACACTGTGTTCCATCTATTCATGATTTCTCCAAGTTCTGTCTCATATGCTGTTATTTGAGCAATATCATCAGCGTTCGCTAGTGTGAAGTCATGTTCTTCTTGATTTGCTGCTACTTTCCGGATCACCAAATCCATGTACACGATCAGTAAGAGGGGTGAAAGTGTACTTCCCCGTCTTACTCCTGAGAGGGTATCAAGCCATTGGCTCGCACCAGCTCCTTCCATTGTTTCTCTATGGGTACCCTATCAAAGGTTTTCTCCAGATCTAGGAATGCTATAAACATGGTTGTATTATATTCCCGGTGCTTTTTGTATTCTATTTAAACATCGTTTTGCTGTTGAACACTGCTTCATTACGATTAGCAGTTTGATTACTACCAAATTTTGCCACGTATTCATAATAGTGTTATGGCACTTTCTAAAAAAAAAATCTTTTGGGTCTTACACAGAAGTTCTCCACGGCCGTCGCCTCTCAACAGATTGTTCGTCACGGAATCGGGCAGGCGCCGAGCGAGTGACTCGTTGTTGGAAAGGTCGACCCACTTCGGTATGACGTCAGCGTTGCACACCCACGCCATCTGTTGCCCGGGCATTGCAAGCCACTCTCCTGTTAAACTGGCCTCAGGCGGCCATAGCCAAGCGCCGTTTCAGAACGCTGTTTGTCTTAGACGCGCTCTGTCATGCACGTCGATCCTAAAGCTGCCCGGACAATGCCCACGATGGACCTACCCTAGACTGTTATCTACGCGCAATCAACGCAAGACCATCGTTCGCTTCAACCCAGTGGTCGTGGTGTCGTTTCTTACCGAGAATGGCATTGAGTCGACTGTCCATACGACGCCAATCACCAACGACACGAAGGACACTCGTCGGAGGCACTTCCGCCGACACAAGTCGCTACCCATCGTGCAGTTCCCGAGTATCTCTTTGTTTTGATTCAATCATGAAATATACTAAACACATAGTATATTGCTTGCATTCACATATCGCGAAAACAATTGTGTCGCCTTCCCAAATGAAGGGAACAAAATATTGTACATTCATCGGAGTATCGTGACACTCGATATTACATATATAATCATACACGAAATACATGTCAGTATGCAGGACAACACCCATCCCGACAGCACTACACAAATATTGTATGATGAAAAAATAATAAAACAATAATAGCCTACAGTGAAATGTATATGATAATTGTGTGTATGTGTGCGTGAGTGCGTACGTGCGTGCGTGCGCGTGTGAGCGTGCGTGTTCGCGTTTCAACATGATAACTTGCGCACAAAAACAAACAAAGTACAAGGTCGTGCTAATATGAAAAAAAATAAGCAATGTATATCGAACAACTGAAGTTATAATATACAGGCGTGGACTCTCTTCCAATTATTCTGCTTCACTTCGATCCAAATAAAATTGAATTAGTCCTATATCACATATGAGTGACAATATAGGAATAGCACTTCCATGAACCGCTTTGTTCAACAGCGGACATTCTAGGAATAATGCGTCAGAAGAAATGTCTTAGTAACAGATCCGATATTAATTAGAGGAAACAGGATATATATATATATATATATATATATATATATATATATATATATATATATATATATATATATATATATATATATATATATATATATATATATATATATATATATATATATATACATATATATATATATATATATATATATATATATATATATATATACATTATGTTGTTATCCAGTTGGTGATAAATATGTAAATATGTATGTATCTATATATAGAAAAGGGGGCAGCCGTGGCCTAGTGGTTAAGGTGTTGGACTCTAAATTCGAGGTTTTGAGTTCAAGACCCACACTGGGCACGGGTTCGTTTTCGAAGCTTAGGCAATTTCGTTTACCCTACTTTGCCTCAGTCTACTCAGCTGCAAATGAGTACAAACACTGTTTGGAAGGTACCTGCGATGGACTAGTGTCCCGTCCAGGAGAGTCAGTATAAACTGCACTCTAAGTTGCTTCGCACTACAGAAACCAGGTTTAAGCACTGGCCATATAAGCCTTCATGGCTTCCTAAGGCGTAATGCCTGGGGGATGACTTTACCTTTTATATATAGAAAACAAAAGTAAATATATATATATATATATATATATATATATATATATATATATATATATATATATAATTATATATATATATATATATAGATAATTATTTATATATATATATATATATATATATATATATATATCCTGTTGTTCTCCAGTTGGTGAAGCGTTTTAGGTATCTGAAGTGGCCATACATATATATATATATATATATATATATATATATATATATATATATATATATATATATATATATATATATATATATATATATATATATATATATAGTTTTAACTATTTCCTTGGTGTGCCTACTTCCGTACCTCATGTCAATGATTATGCGTTACATGAACACTGACCCTCTCCAACACCAAAGCAACCCCAGTCGTTTTGTACAGCAAACGGTGATGACGAGGTTACACTACCCTCGCAGATGACATGTATCAGTTTAAAGTAATTCTACTTCTAGTTGTTTCCGGCACTCGGCAACATTGTGGTTAATACACTTGTATGGTGTTTCGAGGTCTAATTCAACTAGCCAGCCTATTTAAGAATATTATCGCCTAGCCAACCTTTATATGCTGGCATGCATGTATAACTGTTATTGTGCAACGCTCAACAATCGCAAGCTCGGGAGAGCAACTAGAAACCAAGCTGGAGCAGCCGACTCCGGGTCATCCCGTATGCATTCAATCCGGGTCAACCTTTGACCCGGAAGACATCCATCCATTTACCAGGGATCTCTCTCTCCATCCCTCTCTCTCTCTCTCCCTCCCTCTCTCTCTCTCTCTCTCTCTCTCTCTCTCTTTCTCTCTCTCTTTCCATTAAACGTATTAGAAATGCACCACGATTTCAAACAGGAGCATGTTAAACCACTTCTTAAGAAGTCATCGTTGCTTTAAGAAAATAAATAGAAATTGTTTCTACCTATACATCGGAACAATAGCTTCCTCAGTTGCTGCAACAAGTATCTGGATCTCACGTCCTATTAGCGCTAAGTCAGCAGGAAAGATATATTTCGTCGTCACCAAAAACCCATTTGTTTAAACTCGCTTATCCTCCATTGCTCCTCAGAAACCGACCCAACTGTTTATGACTGAAATTGTTAAACCGACTAGAAACTGTTTTTGTTTTGTATTGCATAAAGATGTCAAGAGGCGGTGAGCCTTGGGAAAGGTCGCCATCACAAACAATGCAATTGAGCTTACACAAATAACGAATGGAAGGCTGACGAAAAGTGCAATGCATACATTAACAAACCCTGGTGTACTTCAAGCTGAATAGAGGGGGTATTTACAGTTACACCAAACGCTTGGAAAGCTTTGAGATGTGAAGAAGAAAGAAGACGGGTGGAAGTTACCAAGAAGAAAGAAGACGGGTGGAAGTTACCAAGAAGAAAGAAGACGGGTGGAGGTTACCAAGAAGACACATAATATGAAATGCAACGGATCCGAAGAAAAGACGACAAAAGAAACCATTGGGTTTAATGGACATACTGAAAGAATGACGACCAAATGAAGAAATTAAAAGAAAGGCAGAAGCCTAGAACGAAGACAACTCACATGAACCACGTACTGTAGACACGTACTGTAGACACGTACTGTAGACACGTACTGTAGACACGTACTGTCACACGGCAGCAACTTAAAACAATTACACATACGCTTTCGAGCACTCATTACGTACAACAACGCCGTCAAATGACAAATGACAACTGGTTTATTGTTTCCAACCGACCCCTGTCGAGGTATAAGACACGATTATACACACTTTGAAAAGAGTAATGTGTATTGTGTGACATGTAGTACAGGATAACATAAACATCATCAGCATGCGTGATAATTGAACAATTTACACAAAACATTTTTAAATAACAAAACGCAATTAATTACATTTTCGAAAAAAGAAACAACGACATTATATATTTTACAAATTTAATAAGTTTTGACATAGTTCAGGAAATAAAAGTTTAAGGGAAAGTTATAGACAAACTTGTCACATCACTATATGCAGGAGCACTGATGTGACTCTAGGCCAGTAGACCCGACTGACCTCCCTACCAAGAACACTGGACATTCTATTGAATCCTTTCTACGCAACGGTATAAATAGTCTGCAGTAGTATTTCATTGTCGGCGTCGCATGTTTTCAGCATTACGCCTGGAAGGCATAGCCGTAATAGGCGAGCACCTGACGTATGTATAATGTCATTACACACGCAATTGATATGTTATATCCAATACAATGGTGCAGTTCAGTCGGAACATGTTACTTACGTCATGACGAGGTCATCGCGAACGAAATGACGCGTTTGATGACGACGGAAGTATTATTTACGTTTTACCGTGGTCATCGCGAGTAACATTTACAATTTGAAACAGTTGCAGACGAAGAGTTTCAGGCGTTCGTTGCGTCAAAAGTAGCACACGTCTTGTACAAAAAGGCGCGTTCGATGAAGACGAAACTATTGTTTACGGCACAATAACATACACGTATTTGATTGTGTTAAAACAGAGTGACAACCGACTTCGATGGCATAGAACATAGTCTCCAACTTTTAATTAAATTTAAGGCGTGTGAAATTAAATAAAAAGCAACATTTCATATAAAAATGTTGTGCAGTGTCGAATCATACACATAAATAACCAGAAAAGCTGCATCCTGTGTGTGTGCGTGCGTGCGTGCGTGCGTGCGTGCGTGCGTGCGTGCGTGCGTGCGTGTGTTACAGTCAATCTGCGTAATCAGTCATTTCGCATAATCACTTACATGTTTAGGCATTACACGAAATGACTGTTTAACTCGGGCATTTCGCGAAATGACTGAACGTTTCAGTCATTACGGGAAATGACTAGAAAAGAGGCGCAGTTAAGACTGAAACAGTGTTTCACCTGGTTAATGACAAGTGATGTGGGCAAACTGGTTTTTTTATCTACCTAGCCAAGTATTTTCATAAATTGCCACGTAGCAGCTATCTATTTCTCACACTCAAAAATATGTTTAACATTGTGATGAAATTATGATTTAAAATTATTGTTCGGATTCATTTTGGATCGTGTAGAACACCAGGTACTGAAGTTGCTCCACATGGTTGAAACCACTTATCATCAAATTAATGTTTTTATTACGAGGTGCAATGACCCAGCCCCCCTAGGTGCACTTTGTGTCATTATACCCAGAGCAAACCTTCAAGTATCAATTACAATTTGTCTTCTGTTGTGTATCTTAAATTAACTGTTGAAAATGTTACATACATACTTAAGACACAACAACACTCTGTCATTGAACAACATATGACTTTATTACGATTCTACAACGTGCAATAGTGTACTGTACCATTTGTCATTATATTAATGTGTCACATTTCCACAATATAGGTCAAACAAATGATACAATATGCCATATTCTCATAATTATATGTATGGATATGGATGAGAGCATATACCCCGTGGTAGTTGTTTTTAAGCCAATAATGTTAAATTCATAATAGTTTACATCACAGTATTGGTGAAAGCTAATACTGTATTAAACAAATATTACTAAATAATTACTATACTGATTACTTATCATGAAAGACATGTGATGCATACTAGTAGGTTTACTTGCCACTGTAAGAAATCATACACATTATCCAGAAGATATTTGTTTTAATGATGTCTGGTTTTAGAGGGAGAATGTAATTTATCCAGAAGATATTTGTTTTAATGATGTCTGGTTTTAGAGGGAGAATGTAATTTATCCAGAAGATATTTGTTTTAATGATGTCTGGTTTTAGAGGGAGAATGTAATTTATCCAGAAGATATTTGTTTTAATGATGTCTGCTTTTAGAGGGAGAATGTAATTTATCCAGAAGATATTTGTTTTAATGATGTCTGGTTTTAGAGGGAGAATGTAATTTATCCAGAAGATATTTGTTTTAATGATGTCTGGTTTTAGAGGGAGAATGTAATTTATCCAGAAGATATTTGTTTTAATGATGTCTGGTTTTAGAGGGAGAATGTAATTTATCCAGAAGATATTTGTTTTAATGATGTCTGGTTTTAGGGGGAGAATGTAATTTATCCAGAAGATATTTGTTTTAATGATGTCTGGTTTTAGAGGGAGAATGTAATTTATCCAGAAGATATTTGTTTTAATGATGTCTGGTTTTAGGGGGAGAATGTAATTTATCCAGAAGATATTTGTTTTAATGATGTCTGGTTTTAGACGGAGAATGTAATTTATCCAGAAGATATTTGTTTTAATGATGTCTGGTTTTAGGGGGAGAATGTAATTTATCCAGAAGATATTTGTTTTAATGATGTCTGGTTTTAGAGGGAGAATGTAATTTACTAACAACTTTATTCAACAACTTGGTTCATTCTCACTTATTCGGGCAGCTCAGATTATTGTGACACCGGCTGTTACACAATCGTTTCGCTTTGTAGCACTTGCACCTGTTGCTATTACATTTTTAAAGAAGACTGCAACAGTCACACCTGACAAAACCTTGTCCTCCAGTTGCTAAAGTTTTTAATGCATGGCGGAGAGATATCTGTTGGTCTTGGTTGGTGTCTGACTGGGATAGAAGACGTTGTGGGCATAAGTCGAATTGGTTCCGTGAATACTTATTTATCAGGATACCAGTCTTCACAGCATTGGTGCATAAGTTGTTGTCGCCACGGTCAGTGATGACCCCCAGGATGTTACGTGGATCCCCCCTTCCTCTATCCACCATAGGGATGGGAACTGGGTATTGCAGGAGCTCCGAACAGGAGAAATATATTCAACAGCTGGATAGCCACTTCTGCTGCTCGCTTCGAGGTTAGAGGACGTGTGATACAGAACTTTGTGAGATGGCACTGATAAACAATGATCCACTTGAAATGTGACTGGGTGTATCATTGCATGTCGATAAGGATGACGTCATAGGCGTCCTCAATGCACACATAATATATTGGCTCCCTTGTTCTGTTTTTCGTTTCTTTATCAACTTCTCGATGATACCGCATTGAAGAATTTGATACCTGCGAAACATAATCGCAAATTTTTATTATTATCCAATTTTAATTATTAACTACCTAACCCGAAATGGTGAGAAGAACATATATATTGTAATATATTGTAATTTTAATATACTCATAATCATGATGTTTATCAATGTGTCTTTTGTAGTAAACTGAACAATTGGTTTAACGTCCCTTTTAAATTA
Organism: Lamellibrachia columna; assembly: GCA_963662155.1. Lineage (NCBI taxonomy): Eukaryota > Metazoa > Annelida > Polychaeta > Sabellida > Siboglinidae > Lamellibrachia > Lamellibrachia columna. The sequence goes on along the minus strand of OY759271.1, from coordinate 12,947,500 downwards.
ATTTGTTTGCACGGCTTAATGTGAGAGAGTATTGACGGCTTTCATTTGTGCTCACTCGTACAATTGTTGGCTACTGAAGAGAGACCCTTTCGTGGTGGACTTCCTAGCTTACATAAAGGAAGGTAGAATTTAACAGAGAAAGGATTAAAGCATGAATTGGTATCCAATACAACTGTGGTGGATATTAACTCGGGGCTTCTGAATGAGACAATCTTTGAGGGGAATTACCTCTGTGGCTACAATGTGCAGATCAATGAATGAAGGTATGAAATTACACCTTTACCAAATCAAAATGAAACCACATAATGTTATGCAAGCCAACAAAATTGCGTGTGTCTGATATTAAGCTTCTTGAAAAATGTTGTGGCAGACATTCCCTAGGTGGGGGTGTTTTCACCTGTCTAGCCTGGGCAGTGGAGTAATTTAACAATTTCTATGACATAATTCTGGTATGATGTCATTACTGCATAATTACGTGTTAGCTATGGCGAATTTGGAAGAATATTCAACTATATTTCCACCCATACCTCATTTATTATAGGTTGGAATATTTCCGTTGATTAAATTGATTACTATCTACCCCTCACATTGTGAAATGTGTGGTAAATTTCTCACACTTAAAATCAAGAAACAATGTTCAGCATAAGAAACTACAAATAAAAATTGGTACTTGCTGAGTATATAGTATCCATGATGTGACTTCGAAGATTCTTCAGTTGCCGCAAGCTTGAGTTGTTCTATATAGTATTGGAATATTTTGGGAATTATATGTTTTTGACATATTTGAAACCTTTTATAGAGTTCTTCTTTAAATTGTACTTCGTAATTATCCTGAGACACTCACCATTGTCAGGCAATTAGCATTCCCAGATGGAGAATGGTTGGGCCATCCATTACCTGTACATCAAATCAGAGAACACCAGTGAGATAGCTGCTAATCAAACTGTCAGCGGGAGGGTTAGAATCTTTTCCCAAGAGAGGGATTAAAATAGTAGCAAATATATAGCAAATATTTATTTACTTGAGTAATATGAATGTCTGAAGAATTATTAAAGCTGACAGTAATGTCATTCATTACGCGAAATGACTGATTACGCAGATTGACTGTAACACACACACACACACACACACACACACACACACACACACACACACACACACACACACACACACACACACACATACACACACACACACACACACACACACACACACACACACACACACACACACACACACACACACACACACACACACACACACACACACATATATATATATATATATATATATATATATATATATATATATATATATATATATATATGCATGCGTGCGTGCATGCTTGTGTTCGTATGTGCGTGCGTGCGTGCGTGCGAGCGTGCGTGCGTGCGTGCGTGCGTGCGTGCGTGCGTGCGTGCGTGCGTGCGTGCGTGCGTGCGTGCGTGCGTGCGTGCGTGCGTTCGTGAATGCGTGAAAACGCTGATCAAGATGACGTCATGGTAGTTTGCACTCGATCGAACCGCCAACGCTAAGTGGCTAAAAATATCTTGCAGTGATCACCCGATGTCGTCAATTTCGCCGCGTATGACTCTAGTGGCTGATGTGACAACGCAAGACCTGAACTACCCAGGCAATGCGAAGCACGTGCGCGAGATTTTAGACCTAATCATACATCACTTTTAGCAACGTCATGCGTCATGCCGTTCGGCATACTCATTGTGTCGCGACGAAAACTGTTGTTGAATATTCGTGTTTACTGTTGTTCAGTGTGCGTGTGCGTGTGCGTGTGCGTGTGCGTGTGCGTGTGCGTGTGCGTGTGCGTGTGCGTGTGCGTGTGCGTGTGCGTGTGCGTGTGCGTGTGCGTGTGCGTGTGCGTGTGTGTGTACACAAGCATGAAATTTGACACAGTTGTGGACCATAGCCAACCAATATTCTTCAGGAGTGGAGCCATCGCGAAGAACTTCTATGTCATTTTTAAAAATGGCTGTCAGAAACCATTTTCGAGATTGGGGATTTTTCGATATGTTGTAATTAAATTAACTTAGATGTGCCCATTGATAAGAATATCATCCCCGAATGTTTGCACCTTGTATGTAAGATACAAACTATGTCAACTTTGACGTCCATTTAAAAAAATGGCTGCCAAAACCCATTTTCGATATGGGAAACAGTCAAAGTATAACAGTATAACGAACACAAAGTCAACTATATTTCTTAATTTTTCACTAAAATGTTAGGGACCCGATACCTGTGGCTGATACCATTTCCTACATATTCCTACAGACCCGTCACTGAAGTTTTACGGATAATTTGTACAACATTTGTACAACATCGGTACACGTAGGATTCCAACGTATGTGTAAAGTAAACTAATATATATTTTGGATACGTGTATTGCCAAAACGTTTCTAATTCATAATTTACTTTATACTATATACTTGTTATGACGAGGAAATGTGATCCATCCCCAAAGTAGATGATCCAATCAAGAGTGATGATCAGGCCATCAACCAGGCATTGCACGAACATATTAGATAGCTGGGTAATGTGGAGCAGAGCTATCTAGCTACAATGTCAGCAACATATCCTAGGCAGCCTACCATATAAATCAGCAGCCAGCACACTTTCACTGTTTCCACTATTTCCTGATGAATCCTAGTCTTTCACCATGATATGACACTCCGCGGACGTGAATAAGCAAGTGCAGCAAAGTAAACCCTGCCCCTGGACTCAAAGTGGTAGGAGACTGGCTGGAAGACATTGGTTGGGTGGAGGCCGTCGTCCAGGTCAAGTTGGCATCTGATGAGCAAACCAATAATGCTACGAAGGGTGAGTGTTGGCCTCTTTCAAACTCCCGAGGCTCATAGACACTGGATGGTGGCTGGGACAGAACTCGTGAGGGTGACTGCATAATTTGAAGCATCCATCGAGGGAATGCAAGAGAGGATGGCCCACGCAGTTTCCATGTGAACTTTGCTCAACATATCAAAAATATTGTAGACATGTTGGAAGAAACGGGCAACCCATTCATGAAGGAGCGCAACCTACTCAGACTATACACACGATATAACATCGACCCAGCTGTGACATCTCCTGTTCGCCAGGTTGACGAGATAGGACAGCGGCGCTATCTGCCCAATCGACTGCAATGAAGATAAACTCCTATTTCAGAGCCGATTGAGAAGAACAAATTGTCTTTGTTCAGTCGACCTTCTCCGAGAGAGTTGTCCAGGGCAAGCCTGCAAGTATCTGCCTGTCAGTCACGAGATGGCAACCAGGACGACGTATTCACAAGAACCAAACATATCCCCCAACAATATCTCAGCTTGGAAAGCTAATACTGGGAACCAGTTCTGACCTCCTGACATGTCTGGATAGCTGAACAGAGCTGAAATGTGATGCCGCACTACATGGCACTGACGTCACCATCCTAGATGGTGTGGTGGTCAACTTCCACAAACACCTCATCGCCAAGACCATTAATCACTATGCACTGAACGCTTTTATTGCAATATATATATACATATATATATATATATATATATATATATATATATATATATATATATATATATATATATATATATATATATATATATATATATTCCCACAGCTTCATACACGAAGAAAGCGTGGGAATATATATATATATATATATATATATATATATATATATATATATATATATATATATATATATATATATATATATATATATATATATATATATATATACACACGGTACACGGAAGACATAGGAGGAAGTGACCGCAACTTGCCTTGCTCTATCAACAGGACCAGAACAAGTAACCGACTAGAACGTAATTGTGCTGGAACGGTTCAACATCCTGCTTTATGACCGTTCCAGTAATATGGACGAAGAAAGGAGGACCCGTGGATGCCATTCCCCGACCAGAGCAGCCCTAGTGCAGCGTGTCAAGAAGGCCGTATCCCAGGGCACTGCCAGTGCAAGGCGTTCACAAATATGCTGGGACAAGGGATGATTCAGATGACAATTTAACCGCAAGAAAGCAGCATTAAAATGCAGTGCTTTGTGCCAATGTGGTGGCCGCCATTGTGGCATGTAGAAACTCGAAGAAATGACTCAAGAAGACAATGCATGACAGGCGAATCGTGACAAAATATTATTTTGAATGTTTGAGAGTTTAATCGAAAATGTTTTTAAAGATATTTAAAAAAAATTGCCGTCAAGGCTGACACAGGACTTTTTTCGCGGTGGCTCCACTTCTGAAATTTGTTTTGCCATGATCATGCTTTTACGTTAACATCCACAATTATTTCACATATATGCCTGGCCATTAATAACGAACACAGCCAGGATTTACTAGAGGCGAATAGTCGCCAAGATGATTTAAATTAATATCATGACGTAGGTAGACAATCGTCTGAATCTTGGAATCGTGCCAGAGAAATAGTACCTAGAACGAAGGAGATGACGTCCCTTTTAACGTCTTGGTTACTGGCAAGGATTGGTATTTAAGGAGGTGTGAGTGTGACGGTCACCAGTTATGCACAAATTATATCTCTGGTCACCACATACTGACGCGATGCCACTGACTCCAAATAACGGTAAGATATAGAAGATATAAACTCGCATATGTTTTTACTAAAAACGTCTGCGAAGATTGATGAAAAAATGTGACAATGAGATATAAATGTCTTCCAAATTAAGTGGAACGTTAAATCGGTGAAACAGAAATTGTTTAATGAGCTATAACCATCCGGATAATTCTTGTTCAATACAAGTTGCATGCATGCATGTGTGTGTGTGTGTGTGTGTGTGTGTGTGTGTGTGTGTGTGTGCGTGCGTGCGTGCGTGCGTGCGTGCGTGCGTGTGTGTGTGTGTGTGTGTGTGTGTGTGTGTGTGTGCGTGCGTGCGTGTGTGGGTGTGTGCGCGCGCGTGTCTGTGTGTGTGTGCGTGCGGGTGCGCGTGCGCGTTCGCGTGCGCGTGCGCGTGCGCGTGTGCGTGTGTGTTTGTGTGCATGTGTGTGTTCCGCATTTTCCAAATTCAACCATATATAGTGCATAGTGATAAAAATCACCCTTACAAATAAGCATGTATTGCTGTATGTGTTAATACCATCGCGAATCACATCACGATACATTTGACAGTTCACACACGATTACCACTGCTTCCCCTTGGCCCACTCGTCAATGGCCAAGAAGGACATGCCTTCTTGTCGGCGATCGACAACCAACTACTGTTGACACCATCGCCCACTTCATCACTGCTGCTGTCTCCATCGCCTCCTTCATCGCTTAGCCCGTCGCCCCCTTCGTCTATTCGGTATGTATAATTAACACAAACCGTTCCATACATCGATGTGATATATTTCCACTACTGAGGTTGATGAACGTGCGGGAATTCGGATAAGATCACCCACACAGCGTTCAATTTATCATCAATGCAACCAAATGCAACCCTGGGAACATTGATTTTTACCCCAATTCTTGATTTGGGGTGTTTTCGTCCAATGCTTAATTTACATTGAGAGGGAATGCTTTGGCCAGGAAATCAATATATGTTGCCACAGAGAGATGTTGAATGGCTCAAAATGATAAGGAGTAACGTCAATGGCTGTCACAGTTGCAAAAGTAACGTCAATGGCTGTCACAGTTGCAAAAGTAACGTCAATGGCTGTCACAGTTGCAAAAGCCAATTTAATGCGGTTAAAAGGTTACCACTTTATCTGGTATGTATGTGTTGAAACGGCACTGCTGACTTTAGAAAGGGGAATGGTCTGGCCGGAAAATCAGTAAATGCCCCCACATATAGATACAGAATGGCTCAGCACTACCAGGAATAATGTCAATGTGTGTCACAATAGCAACAACATACATTTTTTTAAGGGTAGAAATGTATTTTTTTATTATGCAGTTGCAAATTTCCTGTTTGGAAAGTTTGGGGGAGTAAAGAAGTGGCACAGTTCTGCTGATTGTTGAACTAACACACTGCTGATGACCACCAAAGACTAATTCAGACTAATCAGACTAATTAAATGTGAATGTATTGTTATTGGCGCCTAGCCAATGTTATGCTATAAATAAGACGAAGTAATACATCCACATTCCCTGCTCTAGGCTAGATATGTTAGTGCATATTGAACTGGTGGGATTGGGAATGAACAGTCCTCTTCAAATCCTTTGATTTTATATAAATACATGCTGCAGTACCATCTACTGCGGAAGCGCTTAGAGTGGAGGGTAGACGGAGAAGAGGAAGACCAACACTGAGATGGGAGGACTGCGAGAAATGATATTTGGCGGGAGTGGGAGGGGAGAATTAGAGCGAGGGATGTGGGAGTGGAGATGGTTAGTGGAGACAGCAATGAAAAGAGACTAGTGACGAAGAAGAAGGGGGAAAAATCGACTTCAGGGATATGGAGGAGAGCAACAAAAACGTGCTTACAAAATTAATTATGCTGTTATTCAGCCTTGGTTTGGGGCTCTAGGCAATGACCCACCGTTAAAAAACACTGCTATAACGTGATTCTGTATCACTTGTGCAAGTCTAGCATATATAAAGATTAACTAGGGATATGACACAAGACAAATGCATATTAGAATTTGCCCCCAACAGTGGTACCGATCGGTCAAATTTTGCCTGGCTCTTACTCTTTGTAATATTTGTGTATGCACTAAATCCGTGATATTTTCAATAACCATTTAATATAATATTATTTACTTAATCAGACATATAGTTCAAATTTAACACTGTGTCTTTCGATCTATGGATTTCTCAGGAATAAATCAAGTGACAACTATCTTCAGGCCTTAGCAACAATATTAATCGTTAACCACGCCATTGTTGGCTTTACATATCACGTATACGCAATGGAGTAAAATATGCTAAACGCACAACTATTCGTAATAATCACTAACTAAAATATCTTGTTCTTGTTCACAATCTCCATACTACCTGAAGCCACACGGCTATGGAAACACACATGTAGCATGGCTTTTTAAATACATAATTTTTTTCTACCCATCACAGTAACAACGTTGCCATGATCAGGTTTTAAAACTTTCTGCAGAATGTTAGTGCTGTAAAGTTGTGTACTGACTGATGCCGAAATATATCCATGGCGTCACTGATCAGATGAATTCATTTAGGCTCTACTAATGACGTTTATAGTTAATGTTTCATATGTGTTTTGGATAACAAAATTAATATATTAACACAAAACAGATTTACACAGATTAAACAAGTTTCCCAAAATAAAATAGTACTAAAAACGCGAAAGAATACTTGGATTGCCTTAGCAACAACCAGTAGCGCCACACAACGGAACCTGTATAATTATTTTTTTATACTTAAGTTCAGGGGCCTGGTGATACCAACAAAAGATGAAAAGTGGCCCAAAGCAAAGCTTAGCAACATTGCACTAACAACGAGATAAAACATGGATGGATCAATAAAAATATATACAACAAAAGAAAGAAAATTTTTTAAATAAATAAGTAAAACATTATTTATCTATCTGGTGGTCATGGTAACAAGGAATAAACGCTACGCTCTATAAGATACATTACGTTAGCTCCGTGATCTTAACCGATAAATGCACTTTAATTGGATTCATTACGACGTCAATGCACTTTGATTATTTACACAGATCACTGGGCGACATTCCCTCCAAATAAACCAACCATATGCGATCGCACTACCCAAGGTAGGATGATCGCAACTCATTCACTTTGCGACGCAAACGAATGTATTACTGCTTAAAAAAATAGACAATATATATTTTTAAAAATGCGTCAATATTGTAGAAGGTATGTATTGGCGCTTTGGCGCGGTGATATTTTGGTTATGCGTCAACGTTTTTTTAAATTGCTGAATATATATAATTATATATTATATATTGGATGAGAAAACATATGTTTTAAAATTTCCCCTCAATCCGTTAAGAGGAAGTGACCGTCAACACACCACACATTTTACCATTATACATATATAGAAATTTAACCCCGAAATATCAATATCTATCTACCGATTATAATTATACCTAACCCAAACCCTATACCTTACCCAAACCCAACCGGGTTGATTAAGCTACTGTTTTCAGGGAATAAACCTTGTCTGGTGCAAAGGTCACAGTGAACATTTTATGAAAACCAGTAATTTTTTACCACTCTATAATAACAACAATAATAAGATTTTTATTTCAGACAACAAGCGTTACAGTATATTTAAAAATTATATATATATATATATATATATATATATATATATATATATATATATATTTATATATATATATATATATATATATATATATATATATATATATATATATACTTTTATATTATATATTGGATATATATATATATATATATATATATATATTTATTTATTTATGCAATAACCAACACAAGTCCGATGTAGTAGAGATTGAAAAGGGCCAAATAAATGACGTTTTATTGCAAAGTGGACTGCTTATCATGCAGCCACTTTGGGAAGCACATTAACAGGAATGTGAGCTCCTCAAAGCAAACCAGACAGGAACTGAACACATGTACAGCCCCGTCCGGCAAGTTTCTCAGAGCCCACATTCCTACAAGCATGACGATAACATATATACATCAAGAAGTCGTCATGAACATGTAATGCAAAGAATACAGACATTCCACCACCAATACACAAATTTAATTACAAACAGGTGGGGCCATTTCGCTAACCTATATAAACATAAGCCAAGAATACCGATGAAGAAACAGGAAGCCTGTCTGCGCAGAAAACCCCATGAACACCAACTACTAGGGGATAAACCCCTGTGTTCATCTAGTATAAAGCGAAAAGTGGGGAAAGCGGTTTCGACATCTTCCAACTTCCTATTTCATCAACGATGTACAATCGCATTTTACACTAAGTATTGGAAATAAGGAAGGAAGGTGGGGAGGAGGGCGGATTTCGAGAGAAAAATTTTCTAGACACAACTTCGCGATGCAGAGACTGGAACAGGAGTGAAAGATTCCAGCTGCTGGCTCTGGTTTGAACTGGTTTCCGTTAAGCCGTGATTGGCTGAATATCGTGGAGTAATACAAATTATTTGGCCAAATAGTTCCGGTGTAGTCTCGGACACCCAGGGCAAGACTTGCCTTGGTTATCTCATAAAATCTGTTATGCAGCTGTAAGTTGCATAAATCCATTTATGCAATAACCAACACAAGTCTGATGTAGTAGAGATTGAAAAGGGCCAAATAAATGACGTTTTATTGCAAAGTGGACTGCTTATCACGCAGCCACTTTGGGAAGCACATTAACAGGAATGTGAGCTCCTCAAAGCAAACCAGACAGGAACTGAACACATGTACAGCCCCGTCCGGCAAGTTTCTCAGAGCCCACATTCCTACAGGCATGACGATAACATATATACATCAAGAAGTCGTCATGAACATGTAATGCAAAGAATACAGACATTCCACCACCAATACACAAATGTAATTACAAACAGGTGGGGCCATTTCGCCACAAGGTCAATATATATATATATGTGTGTGTGTAAATATATATATATATGTTTATATATATATATATGTTTATATATATATACATATATATATATATGTATATATATATATATATATATATATATATATATATATTCATATATATAGCTATATATATATATATATATATATATATATATATATATATATATATATATATATATATATATGTGTTTGTGTGTGTATATATATATATATATATATGTTTATATATATATATATATATATATATATATATATATAGTGTGTATATATATATATATATATATATATATATATACACACTATATATATATATATATATATGTATATATATATATATATATATATATATATAAACATATATATATATATAAACATATATATATATATATATATATATATATATATATATATATATATATATATATATATATATATATATATATATATATATATATAGGCTGCATATTAATGTGCTTGCAGAAGTTCAGCATATATCAAACGACTGTTCGGCCCGGAACGAATGCCGTCGAGGTCAACTATTGTAGCTATGACGCAATTGATTCCGACCCACGCCATTTGTTGCCCGGGCATCGATAATTACTCTGCTGCAGTCCGTGGCTCGAGTGACAATAGCCATGAGCCCTCTCCGATCGACGTTTGGCTGGAGCGGTCCGTGTCATGCGCCTCGATCCTGAAGCTGCCTGGACAATCGTCACGCACGATTTGCTCCCGACTGTTTCCTGCAAGAAAACAACGCACGACCGTCGTTCGCTTCAACCAATTGGTTACGGTGAGGTTCCTTACCGAGACTGGCATCGAGTCGACTAGCTGCACGACGCCAATCACCAGCGATAAAAAGAATTCTCGTCAACGTAGCATCCGCCGATACAGGTCGCTACCTGTCATGAAGCTCCCGAATATCTTATGACGGAAAAACGTTATCGTTCCATACAAGTTATGTCTACGCAATTCTGTCATAGTCTGTTTGGCCTTCTACAAACCTTTTCCGTCAAACTGCACAATCAATAGCGAAGTAGAGATACAAACTTGTGCATTTTAAACGTTTACGTAAAACCAGAATAAACGTTGAATTGTATTGTCGTTGTTACTGTAACGCCACTGCTTGTAACTTACGAAATACGTTTATCCTGTAAATCCCGTATATCCCATAGATCCCGCAGAACCCGGCAGATCCCGTAGATATCTAGATCCCTTAGGTCCTGTAGATCACGTAGATCTAGTTGTTCCCGTAGAATCCGTAGATCCCGTAGATCTAGTTGATCCACTAAGTCACGTATATCCCGTTGATCCTGTAGATCCCGTATGTCCCGTTGATCCTGTAGATCCCGTATGTCCCGCAGGTCCCCTAGGGGAAGGTGGGCATATACACACGCTGAGGCATGTACGCACGCTGAGGCATGTCTGCACGCTGAGGCATGTCTGCACGCTGAGGCATGTACGCACGCTGAGGCATGTCTGCACGCTGAGGCATGTCCGCAGGCTGATGCATGTACGCACGCTGAGGCATGTACGCACGCTGAGGCATGTCCGCACGCTGAGGCATGTACGCACGCTGAGGCATGTACGCACGCTGAGGCATGTACGCACGCTGAGGCATGTACGCACGCTGAGGCATGTCCGCACGCTGAGGCATGTACGCACGCTGAGGCATGTACGCACGCTGAGGCATGTACGCACGCTGAGGCATGTACGCACGCTGAGGCATGTACGCACGCTGAGGCATGTCCGCACACCTCGTTCTTGACCAAACCACGCAGTATTTGGCTTTAAGACTATGTTCTACGGTAGCATCTCACTCACACATCGAGCAAGTGAACACGCGAATTGAATTCCTCTGCGTCGATAAGAAATGATAAACTAAAATGTTGTTTTTTGCTGAATCTCATGCAATGTTATGCATATATTGATAAGTAACTCACACTCTCTATAATAATAATGTTATGCATATTGGTGTGTCTATTCGGGGTGTCGTTGCACAAATAAACTTTACCGCGATAGACCCGCGTATACTGGAAAATTGACCATTTTCCACCGCCGGTCGTTTGGTGTATATGTGCGTAGGCGTTGCTGATAAGCCCCAGTCGTGCGCGGGTATGCACCAGTCGTGTGCGGGTATTCCCCAGTCGTGTGCGCGTATGCCCCAGTCGTGTGCAGGTATGCCTAAGTGCAGTAAGTTAATTTACATAGCGTGACCGCATTATGTACATATTATTAAAATATATATTTAATTTGGTTTGCCAATTCACTTATAGATGCATTAGTAAAAAAAATAAAACTAATAAATTATAACTATCTTACTGCACTTATATACAAATTATTTTGAAATGTTTAATTCATAGACGGATGTATGTTTGCCTGTATTATGTGTTATATGTTTATGAGGTATATGTATGTAAATATATATATATATATATATATATATTTATATATATACATATCTATATATATATATATATATATATATATATATATATATATATATATATATACATATATATATATATATACATATATATATATATATATATATATATATATATATATATATATATATATATATATATATATATATATATATATATATATATATATATAAAAATATATATATATATATATATATATATATATATATATATATATGGGTACATATTTACTTGTTCAAACCAAAACCGATGTAACATAACTGAATTGTTTTATTTGGGGTGAAACAAATAAACTTCTTCTTCTACATTATACTCCGTGTGCGCCATCAAGCATCCACTTCATCGAATTTAGGCCATTGAACTGTATAAACTACAGCTGGTTATGTTGATATTATTTATTTAAGCCTATTTGAACCCCAAATAATACTCATGGATATACCTAACAAGCTACATGATGTTCTGCAGCATGGCATTTACAATAGCAGTTCGTTTTCTGTTCTGTAGGTCCCTTAGATCCAATTGATCCCGTAGATCACGTAGATCCCGTAGATCCCGTTAATCCCATTGATCCGGTTGATCCCATCGATCCTGTAGATCTTGTTGATCACCTAAATCCCGTTGATCCCGTTGTTCCCGTAGATCCCGTACATCCCGTAGATTCCGTAAATACCGTAGATCCCGTAGATCACGTAGATCCCGTTGATCCCGTAGACCCCTAGGTCCAGTAGATCCCTTTGATTCCGTAGATTCCGTAGGTTCTGTATATCCCGTAGGTCCAGTAGATCTCGTAGCTCACGTCGATCCCGTAGATCTTCTAGGTCCCGTAGGTCCCGTTGATTCCGTAGATCCCGTAGATCCTATAAGTCTCGTAGATAGCGTGGATCCTGTTGTTCCCGTCGTTCTAGTTCATCCCGTATATTCCGTAAATCCCGTTGATTCTCGTAGATCCCGTTGATCTCGTAGGTCCCGTATACACCGTAGATCCGATATATCCTGAAGATCCGTACATCCCGTAGATCCCATAGATCCAGTAGGTCCCGTTGAACCAATACATCCGTTGGTCATATATATATATATATATATATATATATATATATATATATATATATATATATATATATATATATATATATATATATATATATCCAGTAGCCCACAGTACATCTTGCGTTAATGGCCATGCACACGCACACTCACACGCATACGCACACGCACATGCACACGCACATGCACACGCAGCGGAAAAACCTAGATGTGAAGTGGACCATTTACTTATCGAGAGTCCGACTATTGTTCATCCACGTGAACCCACGTGAACCCACGTGAACCCACGTCCAGCCTAAGCGGGGCTGTCTTCAGTCGTCAAACAACACAACGTTTTTCCAGAAGCTGGAGTGATGCATTCACATCGTCGGCATGCTGGAGTGTGCACTGACCAAGCACTAATCCAAAGAAGTTGCACAGTCCCATGTGAGCATGCACCCCAAGAATATTTGTGTTCGTCTCTGTGTCACAAACATTATGGCCGCCCAGGAAATCACGATGCTCAAGTCGTGGTGGTCAGTGTTAGATTCACATAAAATTGTACGTTCCCAGAGTCAATATCTGGGCTGGGAGGCAATACTATTACTGAGATGGATCGTGTTGAGAGTGACTCGTGGCACACAAAAGTACGTTCTTACATAGCGCGGTATATGTTCAAAGCGCTTCATACTTCACCCCCTGGCAGGCCTGTTTATTTCAACGCCATCTCGACTTCTATGGGAAGCATTCAGCCAAGCTGCAATTACTGCGCGAAGAATATTCGTTCACGTGTCTACCTCTGCCTATAGCCAGGTGTGGTGAACGAAATTGACAAAGCAAAGACTCTTGACAATCAGGTGCAGTATGCATCAAATCTAGTACTATACATAGGTTCATGTAATTATATTTAGATGCAAACAACCACATCACAGTAACAACTACATAGAAATATAAACGTTTATTCAGGTTCCAAAACTACATTTTATACAGTACATAATACAAATGTAAAATAAAACACAGTATACCGAACCTAACATGTACACGTATTTTGTATGTATGTATATATGTATATATATATATATATATATATATATATATATATATATATATATATATATATATATATATATATATATATATATAATATGAGACGGCAATATTAATTGAGGTGACGCTGCAACAATATTGTCTGATGATAACAATGAAATATTAGATTGGTTTATCACATTTCAAATATATATAAGCTATATACAGGTATGTTTTATCGTAGGTTGTTGGATTGCCATTTGAAACGTGTTAAACCAATGTAATGTTTCATTGCTATCATCAGACAATATTGTTGCAGCGCCACTTCAAGTATTATTGCCGTCTTACGTGTAACGTTATATTAGTAAACTGTAAAATCATGTTGATCAGTTGAATCAGTTGAAGTGCATTTTACCATGTATCGTGTAATGTGTACTGTTAACCACAATCTTCCTGTCAACATAATTTATTTATCACATGATCTACACAGTCTACGTGTCTACGTCTAATGAACGTTCTACGTGTGTCATCGCATCGTATTCCCACTTCTTACATAGATTATTTAGTTCGACAGTGTGGGACACGTTTGTGTAACGGCCCGTTCACACGAGCGATCAGGGCAACCAATTGGACGCATCGTTTCTTGTCGTTTTCATGAAACGTTGTGTATAATTGGTTGCCCGACATTGTGTCGCCCGATCAATAGGACGACTAATTGCTCGTGTGAATGGGCCTTAGGCGTAAGACATTGTTTGTGGATCCGATAATGAACTATTAATGTAGACATACAGGGAATAACACATCATCATAATTATAGCTACTGGTGTTCCGCCAACATCGGCACATGTACACATCGGTGAATGAACAGTTTTTGCGAATAAATGATACGTGGAAAAAAATTTCACTCATGAGATACTCGGTAGTTTCACGACGGGTAGTGACTTTTGTCGGCGGAAGTGACTTCGACGAGTGTTCTTATTGTCGCTGGTGATCGGCTGTGTGTGATCAAAGCATTCTATGCCATTCTCTGTAATGAACTTAACCACAACCACTGGGTTGAATCGAACGACGGTCGTGTGTTGTTTTCCTGTATGAAACAGTTGGGAGTGCGTCCATCGTAACGATTGTCCAGGCGTCTTCAGAATGGATTCGTACGACGAAGAGCGCCTAAAATAAACGTCATTCTGAATGGGCGTTCGGCTCTTATCGCCCGAGGCAGTTATAACAGTTGAGACGTTGCCAGCGACCTCCGGGCAGCAGATGGTGTGGGTGATGAATCCCGGCGTCGTGAGGACAATAGTTGACCTTTCCGAGTCGCCCGTACGTGTCGACTCGGAGACGAACAATCGTCTGCGTGGCCCCGTCGGGGATGGTACCGGGGACCTTCTGGAACTGCATAAGACATACATCATAATTAATAAATAAAGAACATGTATTTGACACATGTCCGTATTTATAGTGAATATGCGAATCCATAAAATATTATTTGAATATGAATTGTTTTACGAAGTGTTCTTATACGAAATTTTTTGAAAGTACTCGAATACGAATACTTGACAAAATCTTACCGAATAATACTCCTAAAAAAGTAATTAAATGCACCGGTATTGGACAATTTAAAAATTGTATACGTATACGGTGATCGACGTCTGATATACATTCACTGGGCCCACAACATTGATAAGTTGATACACATATAAACATGCGGAACACCTGTGCTCATGAAATAATTCGTATTCGTGCATGTAAAGGTATATGAAAAACAAGACACCAATTATAAATTAGTGTGTCAATGTCATCGCTGTTTATTTGATTTACAAAATGATTGTTATCAAATGGCGTTGCAAAATTCGTTGCCTACATTGAAAAGTAGAACGCGTGTTGCACGTACCAATTCGATGACGGAGGTGACGGCGTGAGAAGCGGTCGGTTGTCCTTCATCGACAGGAACGTGTCTCTTCCATCGCCTTTGTTGAGTTGGCTTAGGCGAACCGGTGACGTATCTGTTTGGAAAAAAAATGTAACGTTTCTTTAATGTAACAACTACTTTGGTAGACCATGCATACATACGTACGTACGTAAATGCGTATATGCGTACATGAACATACGTACATACGTGCATATGTGCACGTATGTACATGCATACATGCGTCCATACGCACATACGCATATACGCGCATTTAACAAGATTTAACAAGATTTGCCATCCAAGCCAAAGGCCCAGATGGCAATTGGACAAGGAAGCCATTGGCTTATCGAGAGTCCAACAATGTTCATCTACTTATAACCCGCCCTCCTGATATATGTGTCAACCTTGTTTTTAAACATATTCACGCTGCTAGCAGTTACACAATCTGTAGACAATTTGTTCCATTCATTTATTGTCCTCTGCGAGAACGAGTGCTTCCTGATGTCCAATCTAAATTGATTCTTTACACATTTTACCTAATGTCCTCTAGATCTGCTCTCGTTCTTGAGTGAGAAAAACATATTTCTATCAATATTTTCATACCCATTCAATATCTTAAAAACTTCAATCTGCCTTGTTTCTAGAGTTGTTAAACCACATTCTTTCAGGCGTTCTTCATAACTAAGGTCTCTCAGTTCTGGAATCATTTTAGTTGCTCTCCTTTGTATGCGTTCAAGCGTATCTATATCCTTCTTACGATATGGTCTCCATGCTTGTATACAGTATTCTAAATGAGGTCTAACTATTGCTTTATAATTTAGCATTAGCAACTGGTAATGAACTAATATCTTCTTTGGTAAACACTGAACTGAAGTAACCATTTAGGTCTTCCGCCATTAAAAACCCCTGTGACATTATATTTCCAGCACTGTCTTCTAGAGGTCCAACTTTGTCTTGTACGTTTTGTTTACTCCTGACATATGCATAAAAACTCCCCTACTTCCCTCTCCTTCACTCCAGTTGTCTTTCCTCCCCTTCCTTTCCTTCCCGTCTCCTTACGTCCTGTCTCCCTACGACCTGTCACCTTCCCTACTCTCAGCTTCCTCCCAGGCTGAGGTGAGCTCTCCATAGCATCTCTCGTGTCTTTCCCCACTTTGTCATCTACTGTTCCCCCACCGGAACTACCCCCCTGTTCCCTTCCCACCATTGCCACAACGAGCAGCCTCAGCTCTTCCAACTCCACCTCTAGTTCCTTCATCTTCGTACATCCCCTACACTCAAAACTAAAACTATCTGCCTGGACCTCAGCCCAGGACTTCTCGCACCCAGACTTGACGAAGTCCACCCAGTTACTGCAACTGCCACAAATTAAGTGCCTTGTGGCCTTTAACTGCCGTTTGCATGGCGCCTTCATACAATTTAGTTTTAACTAGTTTGCGTATATACGTACATTCGTACATACGTGCATACACACATACGGGAACGGGCATGGTGCATATGTGCACACATTCGTACATAAATACACACAAACAAACAAACAAACAAACATATATCTGGATGCATATATAGCTGCATTCGTACATACGTGCATACACACATACGGGAACGGGCATGGTGCATATGTGCACACATTCGTACATAAATACACACAAACAAACAAACAAACATATATCTGGATGCATATATAGCTGCATTCGTACATACGTGCATACACACATACGGGAACGGGCATGGTGCATATGTGCACACATTCGTACATAAATACACACAAACAAACAAACAAACATATATCTGGATGCATATATAGCTGCATTCGTACATACGTGCATACACACATACGGGAACGGGCATGGTGCATATGTGCACACATTCGTACATAAATACACACAAACAAACAAACAAACATATATCTGGATGCATATATAGCTGCATTCGTACATACGTGCATACACACATACGGGAACGGGCATGGTGCATATGTGCACACATTCGTACATAAATACACACAAACAAACAAACAAACATATATCTGGATGCGTATATAGCTGCATTCGTACATACGTGCATACACACATACGGGAACGGGCATGGTGCATATGTGCACACATTCGTACATAGATACACACAAACAAACAAACAAACATATATCTGGATGCGTATATAGCTGCATTCGTACATACGTGCATACACACATACGGGAACGGGCATGGTGCATATGTGCACACATTCGTACATAAATACACACAAACAAACAAACAAACATATATCTGGATGCGTATATAGCTGCTTACTTACGGCTTCTGCGAAAGAACGCGCCACTGAAATCTGGTGTAGTCACTGACATGACTTCGGCCTATGCTGACAGGTGCGGATACATGTGCTCGATGAATCGGTCATTAGACACACGCTGCAATTTATAGCAACCGATGACGTCACAGTGAACGTCAATCCGTGATATAATTCACTAGTGTCAGCAGCCTACCCTCAGGGTGTTAATTCTAAATAGGTCGCCCATTGAATGTGCTCTCGTCTATTGCGTATATAGAGGTCAAATGGTACGTAATTGTATAGACATGTTGTAAGGGAACACAAGCTACGTCTTGCGTCCTAGAGCTGCCCCCTAAGGCGGGTTCAGGTCCGACGTTGGCTACTTTGAAAAATGAGCGCGGCGCTCTTGAAAACGTTCATTAACTTGGCAGATAATACACACGAATCACGGTGTTCTTCTAACCACAATTATTGATTTACGTTGAGTAAGTAAATCGATAATTGTTGTTAGACGAAAACGTGATTCGTGAACGTGGTACTGTTGTGTAATCAACATTTGTTCGTCTTCATTGTTATTAATAATTTTGTCAGTATAATAACTGAAGTTATTTTCGTCACGTTACATACACCATTTCTCAATACGAGAAAATATGTGTTGATACCGATTTGTGATTCAAATTCTTGAGAAGGTTTTTTAATGGACAATAGTGTAACTGAGCCGTATGAACATCGTGGAGTTGTGTGGGTGGATTGTAATAAAGATTGAGCTGACATGATGGAAATTACTAGAGGATATTATGACGACGAAGACGGACGAAGACAAACGTGGTGGGACGTTGTGAAGAAACTTACTTACTTAATCCTCGTTGTTCCTATTGGTGTATAAGGCTTCCTCGAACAATTTTCGTTTGACGATTCCGCAAGGCCCTGCTGGCAAGTTTTCTGACGTAACCGGAAACACATCGACATAATAACTGTTTGTTCCATAAGGCGGCGGCTTTCTCTCGGATACCATCTAAATATCGATGACGTACACGTGGTTTCGATGACGCAAAGCAATACTTGGACGACGTTTCTGTTATTATGATGCGAACAATAGTTCCGTCGTCATCGAACGGGCCTTTTGTACACAATGTGTGATACTTTAAACGCAACGAACGCCCGCAACTATAGGGCAAAACGTAAATAATATTTCAGTCGTCATCAAACGCGTCATTTCTTTCGCGATGACCGCGTCATGACGTAAGTAACTAGTTCCGACTGAACTGCACTCTGTATTATATATAGCATATCGATTGCGCGTTTAATAACATAGGCATACGTCATGTGCTCGTTTATAATGGCTATGCCTTCTACACGTAATGCTGAAGGCATGCGACGCCAACAATGGAATACTAGACTATTTATACCGCTACCTAGGAACGATTAGCTGGTATAGTTAGGATTCAACAGAATGTCAAAGGTGTTCTTGGGAGGGAGGTCAGTCGGGTGTACTGGCCTAGAGTTACTCCATCCTCGCCGCCAGAGGCTTCTGACCACATCATTCTTTTTTCGAAAATCAGCTCGGAGATTTGCCAGACGCTATACCATATAGACAAGCGTTTAATGAGTATGTTACGATCAATCATATCAAAGGTGGCAGATAGATCACGCAAGGTATGTACTGTTATTTTACCTACAGGAACATCATTGTGTACTTTCAAGAGAGCAATCTCTGTAGAATTAAACTGTTTGTAAGCTGTTTGTAATACATTAGACGTGCAATTTGTTCTGTTTGAAATCGTCAGGACACAAGCCAGAGCATCGTAATGCATGTCTAATATTTTGAAAGGGTAAAGCAATGTATCAAGACATGCTTTCAACAATGTGGTCAGTAATGGACCAACTTCACACGACTTTTTTGGGGAGGTCATGAATATTTTCCTCAATACATATGTGGCAGGTGCAAAAGAAACAAGTAAAACATTTACTTGTACAGGATTTAAAATATAATCTGGAAAGCAGACCGGATATGATGTTGTGTTTTAAATGACTGGAGGTGAATCACATAAAGACTTGATTGAGACACTATTATATAGAAATGGAGCAGACAGTCTGTGCAGAATTGTGTTATGCAATTATGTAGCTGATGTAGATTTTCAGTATTATTTCATACCATATTTGTGTAATAATCCGATTTAGCTTTAGCCATTGTGTGTTGCAGTAGTGACACTGTTTGGAATAACGTAACCTGTCCAAAGGGCAGCGTGATTTGTGCCATACTCGTTCAAGATAATGACGACGCTTATTAGATTGTAAAAATGTCAGTAATCATCCACAGACCCGATGGTTGTTGTGACATATATTTAAAGATTATAGAGGTGAGTTTATTAAGTAAAGTTTTGAATACATGATAGTAATGTCCACGTATGTTGGATAGGCGTCCCTTTGGGTCTCGAATAAGGTCGGGTATGAGAACACGAGCCATGAATGTATCAATGTAAGTCGTATGTATAGGTATGTAAAACACATACATTGTGTTTTATTGCACTAGTATTCTGGAAAGCTGATGACTGTGTGGCGGTCCGACAAGTCATCAAAAACTGTTAGTATTTGGATATTGTTACATGTTGAGCGAGTTATCACTTGGTCAATCCAGTGGCCGTGAATGTGAATAGAGAAATTGTTGTTACGATACGATATAATTAGTGGTGACTACTGTAGGTTTTTTCAACTGAAAATTTAAATCACCAAAAATAAGAAATTCCGAATGTACAGTTGCCCAATTTTCCAGCAAATCCTTTAATTCTTCAAAGACGTTGGTTGGTTGTCCCGAAAGTCGACAAAGGCATACAATGTATGCAATCCTTATTGCTTTGAACATTCGACAAGCACCTTTTACCCTCTTCCACTTGTAACATATAGCTTCCTTAACAACTGCTTCTGGGAAAATGCTAAAGAGCAACTGAGATAGTGAACATTACTGTCATACTTCTCGCCTACGCTTCCTGCTTCTGTTTCTCCATCTGCCTCTATTACCACCACTGTTCGTTCCACGCCTAATTCATTTATTAACCCTCTGTTTCTCTCAATATTGTATATTGTCTTTAGTAGTTTGTCCAACAAATCGACCACACGTTATCTCAAAATCAACAAGATACAATCGTAGATATAGATTTACGTTTTAAACTAGCGGCCTTTACAAAGATAAAGTGTATATTTTATACAGTTTATCGTGAATAAAAACATATTATTAGTATGCTAACCATGTTCTATACTTATCTCACTCACTCATACTTATCTCACTTAGTCAATATATTAACTGGTCTTCGTTTCTACTACTCTTCGTAAAATCTACATCAATATATTGGATGTATAACGAATCAATGTGTTATAACTTTCTGTAGAGTGTGAGTTTTGTCTCCGGCCAACGTCCATTTGCATAATTATATTCACTCGCACAGTTACTTTGTTATGCCATCTCCAAGTTTCTCGATCATTTCTGTGCAACTCTGTCAATTCTTCCAGCCTTTCCACTCTGCGATGTTATTTCACTCTCGGTATATTGTGTCCAATGTCATCCATTTCAACCTCCTTCTCCTGATCTTGTTTTGTTTTATTTCCCGAGGTTTGGTGTCTTTATCACATCATCATTCCACCATTAGGTTATGCTGTTTGCGTGCCTACCTTCTCACACATTATATATGTTTACTGCTTATATCCGTACCATCCAACATTCGATAAAAACAACTTATACATGAACTGCTGAGGGCATAATTCCAGGACACAATCTTGTTAAAACAGACGTAGTTTTCAACGTCACTGCACTGCATCAATATTTCGTTATTTTATCACTGTCGCTACCTTAGCGACAACAGACGCTGCCAAGATGACCGCCAGTGTTTCAATTATCTGCACTACGTATTTAGATCTCGTTAATCACGTATTGATTGATTCCTCTCTCGCGTATTGCTTGGTTCCATTCTTCTCATTCTCTCTAACTGTCATCGCGTCATTGTTGAACTCTGTAGCCAAAGTCAATACACCACGTTGTCACTGTATGATATCTTTATCGACTAGTCGTTTGTCTAGGTACGTTTTTCGATAATTCTTCACTATTCTTTACATGTCTGCAACGTTGTTGTTGTCGTGTTTGTTCAACTATGTAGCCAACGTCAATACACCACGTTGTCACTTTATGATATCTTTATCGACTAGTCGTTTGTCTAGGTACGTTTTTCGATAATTCTTCACTATTCTTTACATGTCTGCAGCGTTGTTATTGTCGTGTTTGTTCAACTATGTAGCCAAAGTCAGTACACCACGTTGTCACGTTATGATATCGTTATCGACTAGTCGTTTGTCTAGGTACGTTTTTCGATAATTCTTCACTATTCTTTACATGTCTGCAGCGTTGTTATTGTCGTGTTTGTTCAACTATGTAGCCAAAGTCAGTACACCACGTTGTCACGTTATGATATCTTTATCGACTAGTCGTTTGTCTAGGTACGTTTTTCGATAATTCTTCACTATTCTTTACATGTCTGCAACGTTGTTATTGTCGTGTTTGCTATGGTATGGAAGGCAGTGCTCAGACAGCAGCTTTTTATTAAGCACTGAACTGTTAACTGACCGATGTATGTTGCATCGTCAACACGTGGTGTAGTAACAAATCTTTATTATGTCAGTTAGCCGCCATGATATTCGGCACATGAAGACGATTTTATATAATCAAGGCGGAGACAACAAAAAAACAAGTCTTGTATAGACCAGGCGTGGGGCGATTGATTTAACTTAATCGTTAATTTGCAAACGTTCAGTTAAATGAACATTAACTTAACTTACATTGTTCATTTCTGAAGGGTAACTTAACTGAACTTTCGTCCACATGAAATTATACAATTAAAAGGACATTGGCTCAGTGGAGTTTATTGGATGTGCAGCCGGTAAACTATTTTACAGGTGACAAGAGGGTAAAATGGTTGACCGGTGCATATCATAGAAACTCCATATTTGCATGTAGTGTAAGTCAACTGAACCTTCACCTTAACTAGTTAACTTCATAAATAAACTTAACTTAACTGGTTAACTTTCAAAATATAAGGTAACTTAACTTAATCGAAAATAATCCAAGATTAACTTAACTCGTTAACATAGTAGATTAATTGCCCCATGCCTGGTATATATGCATAGCCAATTAAGTCATTTGCATGCATTATGCGAAACAAATCACATATAAAAACTTAATGTGGAAGAATTCATATCAACTCAACGAACAATGCATAAATGCATCCAAAAGACATATTATAATGCAAAATGAATTGCCGGCACACGCCTTGGCTATCCAAACGTTGATTTTACTTCATGAAACATGAAAGTCGTGTCACCGGTGAGCAGGCGCGGATCCACAGGGGGCGGCGTGGGGGCATTATTGGGCATTACTCTTATCTGATAACGAAGACGTCATTCTGGTAAAGGACATCGGTGTCGACATCAGACAAATTGCAGATGCGGAGTATAATGAGATCTACAAGATGACTGCAGAAATGGGACAGTGACAGTGGTTTAGATCTCAATGAATTGTGGACGCAGTCCATGAGAAACAACGTGGAGACAGACACCCCAGAACTATACTGGCGACGATTTGTATTCCTACCTTTCCTAAACCTCCTTCTCCAGGAAATTAACACGGTATTCAGTGGGATCATAGGGAAAGCAGTGCTCGGTCGGACGCTCCTGGCCGTTAAAGTGGGCAAGCTGACAGATGCTAACATAATCAACCTGCAAAATTCTACTGCCATGACCAGCCTCCCCAACGTCCATGCTAGCTGACGTCAGAGTGAGGGGAAATGGGATACATCAGAAGAAGCAAAACTCCATAATCTACATGAAACAATGAATGCAACATATAACTCCGCGTTCCCAAATATGTTCAGCATTTTTTACTTATTGATGCAAATATTGGGTCGCAAGTGACGGAGTGGAGCGTGCTAAGTCTACCCTCAAACTGGTGAAAACCGTGAAACGGAGACCCGTGCACCAGGACCGCCTTGATGCGTTGATGCTACTTCGTGTACGCAAGGACATCAAACTCAATGAGTTGGTGCTACTTCGTGTACGCAAGGACATCAAACTCAATGAGTTGATGCTACTTCGTGTACGCAAGGACATCAAACTCAATGAGTTGGTGCTACTTCGTGTACACAAGGACATCAAACTCAATGAGTTGGTGCTACTTCGTGTACGCAAGGACATCAAACTCAATGAGTTGATGCTACTTCGTGTACGCAAGGACATCAAACTCAATGAGTTGATGCTACTTCGTGTACGCAAGGACATCAAACTCAATGAGTTGATGCTACCTCGTGTACGCAAGGACATCAAACTCAATGAGTTGATGCTACTTCGTGTACGCAAGGACATCAAACTGCACGGTGGTTCACAATGCATCCATCTGAGCTTACTTTCACTATGTAATGCCCCGGAATAAACCAACAACAGTAAATACATTCCTCGGATCCCTTTGCATGGGTGTCTGCGCCCCCCGTTGATCAAATCCTAGATCCGCCCCTGGTTAGCACACAAGTTAGTTAACCCCGCTATACAAAACACATGCGTAACATTGAAATAGCAACAAATAGCTGCAAAATTAATGTAACTGATCAGTGGTGCCCTCTAACGGTAACAGACAAACCATTTGCAGTTCACACTATAGGGTCAGTGACACGAGACAATGCACCATATACGCAGGTAATATCTTACACACACAAGCATGTGGTGCCCTCTAACGGTAACAGTTCACACTATAGGGTCAGTGACACGAGACAATGCACCATATACGCAGGTAATATCTTACACACACAAGCATGTGGTGCCCTCTAATGGTAACAGTTCACACTATAGGGTCAGTGACACGAGACAATGCATCATATACGCAGGTAATATCTTACACACACAAGCATGTGGTGCCCTCTAACGGTAACAGTTCACACTATAGGGTCAGTGACACGAGACAATGCATCATATACGCAGGTAATATCTTACACACACAAGCATGTGTGTTAATTTGTACACGTAGTCGACGAATGAATCAATTTAAAGAGGGAACAAGATATGTGTCGTCACATCACTTGAAACTACTGAATGGGTGTTGTACAGCTATGTCGATAGCGGCGAGTGTCAAGTGTCAAGTGTCAAGAATGACGTATTACGGCGGAGATGACTCCGGCGTGAATTCTTAGTGTCGTCCGAGAGCGGCTCCAGAAGAACCTTTGCCTCGATGCCCGTGTCGGAGGCGACACGAACTGCAACAACCCGGTGGAAGCGGACGACGCTTACGCGCAGTCTTAGACGAGGTATCAAACAAGACGGAGTGCTGTATTTTGAATTGGACGGCGATTTCAGGATCGAGGCGTGACACAAGCAGCTCTTAAGGGAAGCAGTCGTCTTGGTCGGTTTCACGCCGGGCCTTTGTCTGTTGTCAGATCTGTTAGGGTAGTCGGGCAAGTGGCTGGTGTCAGATCTGTTAGGGTAGTCGGGCAAGTGGATGATGCGTGTTAGCGTGACCGCAGGAAACATCCCTGTCAACATCCCGTCCATTAGCTTTGGGCTGGTGAAGGTGAATGGCTGACCTTGTTGTACCGATGGCGACGGCGTCGTAGCCGGCGACGGCCTCGGAGAACCGCTGTAATATATTATATAGGTTTATTATATTACGACTACGATATATATTGAACATTGAACGATTCTTTAAGTAAATCATATCTGTCCTGAAGTCAAAGTGGCTTAATGCTACACATATGACATATATAAACGTTTGCAATTCAGTTTTATGCAAAGTTTAAGTCGCAGGCAAATCAAAATGCACACGGTTAACCTTTCTAATGCTATCCTTGTCGATATATTCCCGGTCGAAGCTGGTGGCAATCGTTGGTTGTGTTTAGCAAAGAAGGGTCATGCGCTATCTTTAGAAAATTTGAAAATTACATTACGAAGGGCGACCAGTATATAGCGCGGCATACAGTTCTCAAGGCGCTTTACACTTCACCCCATGTCAGACCAGTTCATTCCAACGCCAATTTGACTTCTCTGGGAAGATCCAGCCACGCTGCAATTACTGCACGAAGACTACTCGTTCACATATCCACCGCTGTCTATGCCAGGTACTCATTTAGTCAACTAAGTGAACTGTGGCTGCGTGGGATTAACGAAATTGCGATATTTCGAAAAGGCAGCAAGAGGATTAGAACACATATCGATTCGGAGTCCGGCTTTTTAACCGCTACACCGCCGCGCCCCACACAACTATCAACGTGTCCCCAGCTGCCACGTCGTATGCAACACGTACCCGATTGACGATGGTGGCGACATACTGAAAACAGGGGAGTTGCAAAGTTAATTTTGCATTAATGTCAGCTTTCATAATTCTTCAGACATTCACATTACTCAAGTAAATACAAAAATTAATAAATATTTGCTATATATTTGCAAATAGCAACATTTTGCTAATAATTTATCTCTTTCTGGGTACAATCCCTCTCTGGGTACAAAACCGTCCCCCTGACAGTTTGATTAACAGCTATCTCATTGGTGATTTTATGAACAGGTAATGGATGACCCAACCATTCTCCAACTGAGAATGCTAATTGCCTAACAATGGTGACTGTCTCAACTGGTTATTGTGCCTATAAAAAGATCACAATCAGTAGGTGTTAATCACTTGTCTCTTGGCATAGCTATAACAATATGTCAAAAACATATAATTCCCAAAGTGGAATATTTCAATACTATAGAACAACTCAAGCTTGCGGCAACTGATGAATCTTCGAAGACACGCCATGGATACTACAATACTCGGCAAGAACCAATTTTTATTTGTAGTTTCTTATGCTGAACATTGTTTCTTGATTTTAAATAAGAGAAATTTACCAGACATTTCACAAATTGAGGGATAGATAATAGTCCATTTAATCAATGCAAATATTCCAACCTATAATAAATGAGGTATGGGTGGAACTATAGTTGAATACTCTTCCAAATACGCCATAGTTAACATGTAATGACATCATACCAGAATATTATGTCATATAAATTATTCCACAGCCCCAGGCCAGACAGGTGAAAACCCCCAACCTGGGTATTTCTGCCAAACAATGTTTTAAGAAGCTTAATATCAGACACATGCAATTTTTGTGGCTTGCACAACATGAGGTTTCATATTGATTGGGTAATGGTGAAATTTCACACCTTCATTCATTGATCTGCACATCGAAGCCAGAGGTAATTCCCTTGAAAGATTTTCTCGTTCAGAAGCCCCAAGTTAATATCCACCACAGTTGTATTGTATACCATTTCAAGCCTTAATCCTTTCTCTGTTAATTTTTTAGTTTATGTAAGACAGGAATTCCACAATGAAAGAGTCTTTCTACAGTTAAC
>OY759271.1:12822397-12914897 GCA_963662155.1 Lamellibrachia columna | reverse complement strand
CTGTTCCAAGACACCGTGTACAAAGTTCTCAGGTTCAACGACACTGGCCGACTTGCCGCGCGCCCGACCACCCTTAGTCGGTCTAGCAGAGGAGCCACGTGACGTATTTAGCTGCTCCAACTCCACAATGAAGCATGGCTGGATTTTGTCATGGTGTGGACGACAATAGGAGTATTTCAGAAAACACTGAAAAATGTCAGCAAACAGTGGATAGTGTTCTATTTTGTTATGTCAAAACACAGAGTATACCTTTTTGGCGAGGCTGGCACAACTCTGAAATGTTCGCAGTTTTCTGTTTCTGACATATTTTGGAAGAATCACCCGCTTGAAATCTTCAAACGTCCATTGCAACACGGGATAACGCAACGGCTTCGGGTGCGGCGTGGCGTGTGACGAGGGAGCACTGAGACGAGACACACTGGCGTTCCTTCGTAGAATGAGTGTGTACAAGAACAAGAAGTAATTTGTACTGTATACGCTTCTTCACTGGGAGCCATCAGCTGACCGTTGTACTGTCTCCAGATGGCGCAGCAGACGGTTAATTATAACAAAAAGCATCGCATTGCCATAGTCAATTCTGGAGGTCACAAGTGCAGGTACACACGCACCAGGCATGAGGCAATTAACTTGAAAAGAAATTAATTAATTAAACTACAATTAACTCAGAAATTTTCCTATTAAATTAAATCAAATTACCCTCCCAAATTCTTCAATTAAATTAAATTAACAATTCATTTTAATACAATTAACAATTAGCAATTAAATCATGCATTAGTAGAAATGCTTACACATTTAAAACAGTTCTAAAAGCTCAAGACGTCACAGAAATGTGTTTTGTAACTTTGATGGCAAGAGCTTTGCTCGTACAATATTTATATGCCAAGACATTTGGGGCATTTGATCACACTTAGTTGTAGGTAATTTATAAAAAAATTACTTTTTTCTGAAAGGATTGAACAGTTGTGGCTGAAGATTTGAACCACCCACCAAATAATATTATTAACTAAACCGGGCAACTAAATACATAATTTTATGCACCAAATTTGTTATTTATGCAGTGTTTTCTATTAAATCATTAGGTTTCCCCTTTACTCTCTAGCATTTAAATATGTATATACTATTTTTATGCATCACTAGAACTGGCATGCTTTTGATTAAAGTTAGCACAGTAAAACGATCCCAAACTGAAGCTGTATCATATTTCTCCTCATTAACGGTTTTATGTACACTGGAAAAAATATAGATGCATAGATCTAATGCCCCATATGTCCACTTGGTTGCAAA
Organism: Lamellibrachia columna; assembly: GCA_963662155.1. NCBI lineage: Eukaryota > Metazoa > Annelida > Polychaeta > Sabellida > Siboglinidae > Lamellibrachia > Lamellibrachia columna. The sequence continues at coordinate 12,913,613 of OY759271.1, read as the reverse complement.
TTGCCAGCCCCAAATGTTTACTTTAGAGAGAGATTTGAAGAAGCAAGATTAGCCATCAACTTATCACCCAATTACAAGCCCACCCCAGTTGGTACAGTGTCAATGTGCTCGGTGATGTTCTCCCTCCCATTCACACATGCCTGAACCTGATCTCTCTCAGGCTATTGACTGGAATAATGACTGCAGGCCTTCTGAAAACACCTGGATAATATGGCTGTGAACTATCCAGTAATATCAATTGTTAACTAAGCACTTAATTGAGAGTTAATTTGTCGATTAAATTAAATTAATCCCTTTTGGTAAAGTTAATTAATTAAATTAAAATAGTCTCTCTGGAAAAGTAAACAAATTTATTTAATTAACTTAATTGAGTTAATTCAATTAACAAATTAACAATTACAATTAAACCATGCCTGGTACTCACTACGACAAGCATTCGCCTCTTGCAACGCCATCGACAAATCAGTGTCAGTGACAACGCCAAGATCACAGACGATTATCGATGTCGCAACACGTTGTCCACACGCGTGGAGTGTATATTGGAATACGCAAGCTCGACGAACGGATGACAACTGCCTCCAATTCGCTCTCGTGGAGAACAAGCCCATTATCACAGAACCACGTTTTTACTTCCCGGATGCAGGCGTCCATTCGGACTAGAGCATCTGCTTGCGCGGCTGGTGGAAAGTCGACGTATAGTTGCGTTTCATCAGCGTACATATGACGAATGTCGCGTCGGACTGCAAGAGCACTTATGACTCCTTGCACTGCTCAGTCAAGTCTTATTAGAGCAATACCAATGGCAATGCCTACTTCATGCCCCAAAACGCACGTACAACTCTACGAAGTACGGAGGAACTGGAATGTACGTTTGACGTAGATCACGTAACTCGGCACAATCGTAGAACACACGTATAACATTACTAACATTTGTACGTAACTACGAACTCCTGTTGTTCGGAGTTACGTAATACACGCCAAACGTCCACATTGGTTCCTTCGTAATATATTGTTTTAATGTACGAACCATCCCGAGGGCCCCCGTGACGTCTGCAAAATGTAAATGTCAGCCCCATATATGCGAAGTTAACGGATATGTGAGGGAACAGACTGACAAATAGACAGCCAAGCAGGGTCACAAACTAATTTATGAAATATACAATAATATATCATAGTATGTTACGGCATACCATAACATGGCATGATATGAAAGTGTATTGTATAGAAACATATAGCATGGTATGGCACGGCATGGCATGGCAATGACTATGAGTATAGCATAGAATAGTACATGCCAAACAAATAAAATTAGGTCACTATAGCCACATTAATTTAAGACATTTCGGAATAAAATATTCATGAAAATGCTAACGTGATAATTCGATTTATTTCCGCGATTGTTCCATCACTATGTGTGTGACTTTGTTTCAGCGAAGCGCCAAATCACAAATTGTAAAATGCATTTGTAAATACATTCACTGCATTGTTTAGTATCTATATTAATTGAAAATGCGCTTTTCAGAACAAGAAAGTCAACAATAAAGTTCATTCCTTGGGCGCATAACTTCGTGTTTTTGTCGTTGGTAGATTATAATTTAGATTTTGACATTGCTTAGCCAATGGAAAGCTAATGTTTGTTTGCAACTCGTAGGAAGACAATTTGTGAACATTATGTTATAAAAATGATTTTGAAAAAGTGGACAATGTTATGTACACAAATCTGAAATTTCGCAATCAGCCAGCGTTGTACATAACAAGAAAACCAACAATATACTTTAGCAACCTTAATAATTGCCCAGTTTCACGGCGAAATCATCCTAGAAATGTCGGGTGTAAGCTCGTCATTGTGTATAACCGAACACCCCTTTTCAAAACCATGAAAACGGGCCTGATACCCATTTCAGTTATATTCAGATTTAGTAGAAAACTATAAAAATGCTAGTCTTCTGCGCATAACATGGACTTAAAACCACATGAAAACAAGACAACACGAATGTTTTGTATTTAACAAGGCAGGCCTTTATAGAAAGTAGAAATGGCTTCGATGTTAGCAGATAATGTCATCATACTCCAATAATGTGTGCTTTGAAAAATATCAGTTTGTCGCAGGACAGTACAAAATAACCACGAAATACTTAGCAAACTGAACTGCATTGCCGTAGTTCGCTGCATGCAAATAGTCTGTTCCTGGCAGATGCATTTCTCTAGATCCAAAGTGTAGAATTATCGATGAAAGTACTGCAAAACATACTGCCATCCGCGACAAATATCCCTGATACCTAGCCATAGTAGCAAATTGGATTATTTTATTTTCGTAATTTCGAGTTATTGCTGTTTGTCTGCACAGATTTTCTAAAACAATATTACAGCCAATAAGACCAGAAGACGCAGACGAACATTTGTCATAACGGGTATATTACGCTCTCGGCTGTGGCTATACGACTTGACACAAAATAGTTTAATAAACTTTCTCTTTTTTTACTCCATTTTGTTTTTAAAATACTCTATTTGTCCTAAGAAAAATTACGTATAACACTGTACGTAACTGTGCAATACAGTAAATACATATTGAAATCTTATACGGAACTCAATTGAAACGTAGATATATGAACTAATGGATGTTGCGCGATCTCGCAAGAAACCACGACACGAGCGAAGGCAGAGTTTACTGTTGTGCCCTCAGACTCTACAACGATCTCGCAAGAAACCACGACACGAGCGAAGGCAGAGTTTACTGTTGTGCCCTCAGACTCTACAACGATCTCGCAAGAAACCACGACACGAGCGAAGGCAGAGTTTACTGTTGTGCCCTCAGACTCTACAACGATCTCGCAAGAAACCACGACACGAGCGAAGGCAGAGTTTACTGTTGTGCCCTCAGACTCTACAACGATCTCGCAAGAAACCACGACACGAGCGAAGGCAGAGTTTACTGTTGTGCCCTCAGACTCTACAACGATCTCGCAAGAAACCACGACACGAGCGAAGGCAGAGTTTACTGTTGTGCCCTCAGACTCTACAACGATCTCGCAAGAAACCACGACACGAGCGAAGGCAGAGTTTACCGTTGTGCCCTCAGACTCTACAACGATCTCGCAAGAAACCACGACACGAGCGAAGGCAGAGTTTACCGTTGTGCCCTCAGACTCTACAACGATCTCGCAAGAAACCACGACACGAGCGAAGGCAGAGTTTACCGTTGTGCCCTCAGACTCTACAACGATCTCGCAAGAAACCACGACACGAGCGAAGGCAGAGTTTACCGTTGTGCCCTCAGACTCTACAACGATCTCGCAAGAAACCACGACACGAGCGAAGGCAGAGTTTACCGTTGTGCCCTCAGACTCTACAACGATCTCGCAAGAAACCACGACACGAGCGAAGGCAGAGTTTACCGTTGTGCCCTCAGACTCTACAACGATCTCGCAAGAAACCACGACACGAGCGAAGGCAGAGTTTACCGTTGTGCCCTCAGACTCTACAACGATCTCGCAAGAAACCACGACACGAGCGAAGGCAGAGTTTACTGTTGTGCCCTCAGACTCTACACCGTTGACGGTCTTCCTGCGACCTACGGTATGTAACCCCAATTTCCCACTGAAACAATGTTTTACCCTTCGCAATTTTGCCTTTCGCGACCTTTCCACGGACCGTAATCCTCGCGATAGGCAAAGTTTAGTGTATAATAATTTAAGGGTGTTACCTCGTTTTGACAAAAACTGGTGGCAAATATAACGGCTGGGGACTGCCCTAGTTTGCACGACGCAGTTCAGTACGCAATGGCTTGGCATGAGAACACTTACCGTTTCTACGAGCGGGTGGTCCAGTACTCGGGAGACGATGTGGAGTTGATTCCATTGCTAGTGGTCGTGACAATGGCTTTGGCTTACACTGTCCATTATGTGAGACTGGTCGTTGTTGGTAGCCGCCGGTCACGTCTAGCTGGTCGCCGTCGTCATGGTAACCAATTACGTCAGATAACGCCAATGGGCGTCGCACTGTGATGCGTGATGTTTTGTCTATTTACCTTAATGGCAAGGTGGTGCAGTTATGATTGCAAATTCCCCACCAGTGGCGCCACTCACCATTTCCTCAGAGCAACAAGTTGCATTTGATGCGCAGATTCTGCACATCTTTATTTAATTTGGTGGACTCCTAATTATTGTCAATAAATCTCTCAATGTTAAGATCATACAATTGTGGATAGTGTTTGCGTTAAAACTGTGTATAGAAACACAATGCAGTTTTTGCTTCAAACTATGTTACGTTACGCAAGTGCCAGTTGCGATGACGTAACAAGTCGTAAACAACAAAGGCGTAACAAGTGGTAAACAACTATGACGTAACACGTCGTAAACAACAATGACGTAACAAGTCGTAAACAACAATGACGTAACAAGTCGTAAACAACAATGACGTGACAAGTCGTAAACAACTATGACGTAACAAGTCGTAAACAACAATGACGTAGCCCAGCCAACTAATATTTTATACCACTCGGCAACTGTTCATTTCGAATGTTTAATCAAGTTATGGCAGTTGTGATGTGCTGAGGGGCGCCACTGCCGGGGAGTGTGGGTAGTGTGCTACGATTGTTGAATGGAACGAGTGTCTCGGAAGGAATTAGTTATTCACGTCATTACGCGGTCATTGTGTAAACAAATGACGCGTTCGATGACGAGAGAAGTATTGTTTACGTTTTGCCACGGTCAACGCCACTTTCAAAATGTACGATTTTGAAACAGTGGCAGACGATAAGCTGCGAGCGTTCGTTGCGTCAAAAGTAGTGCACAACGTGTTCAATAAGGCGCGTTCGACGACGAAATAACTAGTCTTGACGTCATTGTGTAAAAATGACAGGTGAACATTTGATTCTTCTAAAGCTGGATGTCGACCAACTACGATGACACAGAACATAGTTCCCAACTTTCAATTAAATCTAAGTGTGAAATAAATATAAAATAGTGCATTTGCAATAAGCATCACCCTGTAATTTATATAAGTATCAATCCAATAAATGACAAAATGTATGGTGTACGTTTATTTAACTTAAAGGGTCAAGGTCCCCCCCCACCCACCGTTTGCCAATTAAAGTTTGGGATTCAGCACACACAAATCACCATAAAGCCGTTGGTAAGAGATTAAGAGATAATTATTGTTCACAATTTGCCAACATCCCTCTTTGGATAGAGCATACCCAGATCACCCCAAAACCGTTGTTAAGATATTAAGATAGCATTATAGAAGGGTGTTAATCTATTTCGTATGAAGCAAACAAAACTCTTCTTCTTCTTTCAAGTTGTTCATAACCATTCAGCGTCTTAGGAAATGTTTATATGATCTCCTCTTCATCTCATCGTCTCATTCTAGGATTACAAAACCATATTCGTTCGGCCGTTTTTCATAAATAAGATGTCTCCGTTCTAGACTCAATTTAGCTGCTCTCCTGTGTATTTTCTCTAGATAATCCAGAGGAATAAATAAGATGTATCCGTTCTAGAATCAATTTAGCTGCTCTCCTGTGTGTTTTCTCTAGATAATCCAGAGGAATAAATAAGATGTCTCCGTTCTAGAATCAATTTAGCTGGTCTCCTGTGTACTTTCTCTAGAGAATCCAGAGGAATAAATCAGATGTCTCCGTTCTAGAATCAATTTAGCTGCTCTCCTGTGTATTTTCTCTAGAGAATCCACAGGAATAAATAAGATGTCTCCGTTCTAGAATCAATTTAGCTGCTCTCCTGTGTACTTTATCTAGAGAACCCAGAGGAATAAATAAGATGTCTCCGTTCTAGAATCAATTTAGCTGCTCTCCTGTGTATTTTCTCTAGAGAATCCAGAGGAATAAATAAGATGTCTCCGTTCTAGAATCAATCTAGCTGCTCTCCTGTGTATTTTCTCTAGAGAATCCAGAGGAATAAATAAGATGTCTCCGTTCTAGAATCAATTTAGCTGCTCTCCTGTGTATTTTCTCTACATAATCCAGAGGATTAAATAAGATGTCTCCGTTCTAGAATCAATTTAGCTGCTCTCCTGTGTATTTTCTCTGGAAAATCCAGAGGAATAAATAAGATGTCTCCGTTCTAGAATCAATCTAGCTGCTCTCCTGTGTACTTTCTCTAGAGAACCCAGAGGAATAAATAAGATGTCTCCGTTTTAGAATCAATTTAGCTGCTCTCCTGTGTATTTTCTCTGGAAAATCCAGAGGAATAAATAAGATGTCTCCGTTCTAGAATCAATTTAGCTGCTCTCCTGTGTATTTTCTCTAGAGAATCCAGAGGAATAAATAAGATGTCTCCGTTCTAGAATCAATATAGCTGCTCTCCTGTGTATTTTCTCTGGAAAATCCAGAGGAATAAATAAGATGTCTCCGTTCTAGAATCAATTTAGCTGCTCTCCTGTGAATTTTCTCTAGAGAATCCAGAGGAATAAATAAGATGTCTCCGTTCTAGAATCAATTTAGCTGCTCTCCTGTGTATTTTCTCTAGAGAATCCAGAGGATTAAATAAGATGTCTCCGTTCTAGAATCAATTTAGCTGCTCTCCTGTGTATTTTCTCTGGAAAATCCAGAGGAATAAATAAGATGTCTCCGTTCTAGAATCAATCTAGCTGCTCTCCTGTGTACTTTCTCTAGAGAACCCAGAGGAATAAATAAGATGTCTCCGTTTTAGAATCAATTTAGCTGCTCTCCTGTGTATTTTCTCTGGAAAATCCAGAGGAATAAATAAGATGTCTCCGTTCTAGAATCAATTTAGCTGCTCTCCTGTGTATTTTCTCTAGAGAATCCAGAGGAATAAATAAGATGTCTCCGTTCTAGAATCAATATAGCTGCTCTCCTGTGTATTTTCTCTGGAAAATCCAGAGGAATAAATAAGATGTCTCCGTTCTAGAATCAATCTAGCTGCTCTCCTGTGTATTTTCTCTAGAGAATCCAGAGGAATAAATAAGATGTCTCCGTTCTAGAATCAATCTAGCTGCTCTCCTGTGTACTTTCTCTGGAGAACCCAGAGGAATAAATAAGATGTCTCCGTTCTAGAATCAATTTAGCTGCTCTCCTGTGTATTTTCTCTGGAAAATCCAGAGGAATAAATAAGATGTCTCCGTTCTAGAATCAATCTAGCTGCTCTCCTGTGTACTTTCTCTAGAGAACCCAGAGGAATGCAACTGACGGCGTGTGTTCGAGCGTGTGCGTGTGCGTGTGCGTGTGCGTGTGCGTGTGCGTGTGCGTGTGCGTGTGCGTGTGCGTGTGCGTGTGCGTGTGCGTGTGCGTGTGCGTGTGCGTGTGCGTGTGCGTGTGCGTGTGCGTGTGCGTGTGCGTGTGCGTGTGCGTGTGCGTGTGCGTGTGCGTGTGCGTGTGCGTGTGCGTGTGCGTTTCCGTTTACGAGTGTGTTACTGCGCATCAAATGTAAGTTGTGGCATTGGCGAAATGGTTAGTGGCGCCACTGCTGGGGAGTTTGTTATAGTCGTTGCCCGGAATGCCAAACGTCTGCGTATAAACTACATGCATCGCGGGATCGATTGTCGCGGAAGTATAACTTCTACTTCAGTAGGACTACGGAAAGAATTAGCTTCAGCAAAGAATGCAGCCTACCAACAATAACGCTTAGTGATATTAAACATAAATCACAACGCTAACATAGGAACGCAAAAATCGGCTGATCTGACGTTTGAATAACTTCGAACGCGATTGACCTTGCTTTGGCAGAGATACGCGATTGTTTCATTGCACGGCAAAATATTTGCGCGAATTACGTGTTGTACTTCCGTCGTAAATATCACGGTAATTCACCTTTATTTCAACGTTGTATTATGCACCAGAGGCTTCACGGGTTATTCTGGGCAGCCTGTATAGGGCTGATGTATCTTGTGCAAAGACCAACAATTTGAAAATATCGCACCGTCGATACGGTGATGCATCACTAATATTCTACACACCTTTAGGCGGCACAACCATCCATTTTCTGGTGCAAAAGCCGCACCCGCGGGACTCTGACTGCATATATATATATATATATATATATATATATATATATATATATATATATATATATATATATATCGCACTTGAAATTATTATTCCTCGGTGTCCCAACAAACTTGGGAGCGAAGTGTGAGGCGCTTTTGAGAAAATTTACCCTGCGGCGGCCAACGCTAATCTGTGTAATTAATTCGCCCAACTGTAGTTATGATCCTGACCAGCCCGTCCACGATAACTACGTACAACGTATGTTTCAAATCAATCCAGCTTTATTGAACAGTTAATGCCAATCCTCGATGTTAGTACTTTCTTTCTGATTCTATGTCGGCAGACGACGACACAGTCGGTGCGTTGGCAGTGGCATCCAGTTTGATCCGAATGCGCCGCTTAGCTGTTTCAATGGGTGACAATCAGCGACATTTACCTAGCTGTTCGTCCAGATAATAAGCACGCACGCACGATAATAAGTTGCTTCCTAATTAAATCCACCCTATTGAGTCGCACGTATGTAGGGACGTCACATTTCCAGAGATGATCTGTAATTAAGTATGTGTTGACAGTAAGAAGAAACGCCCACTGACAATTTGTCCCAGGTCACTAGGTGTATGAGCCATGGAATCGTATTGAATGTATCCTACGCAACACTCATAGAAGGTCACAGCGCATAAGGATAATGTGAGAAAGAGTGTGCGTGTGCTTGTGTGCGTGTGCGCGTGTGTGCGTATGTGCGTGTGTGTGTGTATGCGTGTCTGTGTGCGTGTGTGGGCGCGTATGCATGCATGTGTGCGTATGTATGTATGTACGTATGTACGTATGTACGTATGTATGTATGTTTGTTTGTACGTATGTACGTAAGTGCGTGTATGCGTGCGTGCGTGTGCGTACGTTCATATATATATATATATATATATATATATATATATATATATATATATATATATATATATATACATACATACATACATACATACATACATACATACATACATACATACATACATCCATACATACATCCATACATACACACCTACACACATACACACGTACACACTTAAACACGCGCGCGCGCACGCACGCACACACACATACGCATATGAGTGAGTGAGGATTCGAGCGTGCGTATATGTGCGGTCGAATTTGCTAATATTTGAGATTATCTATAAACGCCTAATTATTAATAATCCTACAGTTCCTCGTCGATCTTAATGCTTTGTGGCGCACGTCGATTAACTGTGCATACCCCCCGCTGTGGCGACCTGGCAGCAGCGACTAACTAGAGTTGTGATTCACTTTGGGTGTTCTCGAGTCGACATCGTGGCACTACTACTCTTCTACGTAAAGGCAATTTTATGAAGTTCTGATGTCCAGTGACTCGCTGTATTAAGGTATGGTAGCCTGTATTTAGCTTAACTTATATATAATGTTAATGCATATGTGCATACACATGGGTTTGTTACCTTCACTAAGGGTATTATTATCATTCGTATACTTAATATTTTAAATGTCTACTTAAAACGGTGTATGCTTAATCTAAATTGGCACAATAACACATTAATTAAGGTTAACACCACTGACAACGTTAATGTTAATATACAATTAGCAGTGCTTCTAAACAACCAACTTGGAGAACTTTTTCTGGACAGCTGTAGGAGTTTGTCAGGGGTGCCCACTTTCGCATGTGCTCTTCGACATATTCCTCATGCAGGAGACCTTCCAATACTTCAACACCACCATATCATATCTATTGGTGGTAGGTCAATTTGTAATCGTCGTTTCGCGGATGACATTGACCTCATGAGAGGCAGCTAGAAGTCAGCTCAGAGAAAAGCAAGGTACTCGTCAACGGTGCTAGCCAGAATACACCCATTAACATCACGATGAACATCCAGAACCTTCAGGAAGTAGACTATTTCAAATGTGTTGGGTTCACCTTAATCAAAGATGGCACATCAACAAAGGAAATCAAAATAAGGATCGCAGTGGTTATGCCTGCTATGTCAAGACATCGTGTCGAAGAGCAAAGACATCAGCTTCCAAACCAAGCTTAAGTTCTACAGAGCACGTGCTGTATCCATCCTTCTCTAAGGATGAGAGAGCTGGACCCTGACAGCAGAGACGGAGAGGTGCATACAAGCATTTGAAAAACGCTCCAGGAGACTCCTCCGCAGTTCTTGTACTGACGACAACAAGTAGACTCCATTGCAGGAAAGCAAGAGTCCTTGTTGGCAACGGTGAAACGACAAAAGGTATCTTGGTTTGGCCGCATCGCCCGACACAACAACATTTCAAAAACCATCCTGCAAGGTACCATGGAGGGCAAGAGATGACGGACACGCCAGAGGAAAACCTGGCTGGATAACATACAGGAATTGAAACATCGAGACCTACCGACCCTGCTACGCACAGCAGAGGACAGACAATGCTGGCGAGGAGTGTGTGTAAGTGGCACCCCTACGACCGTCCGTTGAAGGGACGAAGAACGAGAAAATCATGAGTAAATAAAATAACTCCAGACTTCCAGATAACTTCTGATAAAAAGCTTTGTACATATGACATTAAAATATTTAGCACAGCGCTTGTGGGTTTGTCAGGTATGTACATTTGTGTGTAGATCATATTTGTTCGTGACGAAATATGCCGTATTTAATTTTAGATCGATACTTCAACGACATGAAGACTGGAGAAACGAACTGGAGAAATGAACTGTAGAGACGAACAGGAAAAACATAACAGCAGAAACAAACTGGAGAACGTAACTGCAGAAACGAATTGGAGAAAGGCAACTGGTGAAACGTTACTGGAGAAACAAACTGGAGAAACGTAACTGGACAAACGAACTGGAGAAACGTAACTGGACAAACGTAATACTGGTAGGAGCGGCCAACATGCGCTGTATTGTCCAAGAAGATAGATCTAAGTTAATGGTCGTTACGAGGAAAAGGCGAATCGTTATCGGACATGGAAACGACAGCATCCGGAACCTAACATTTGCTTGTCCCACTCTCAAGCTGCCGGGTGTCGCAAAAGGTACAAGGAACGAATTTCCTCCATCGCCAGTTCTTTCTCAGCGTCCATCACGATTTGTTCCTTCGTATTCATCGGGCTACGTAATCGAGTCGCCGATGGTCAGTCGAATTCCGCTGCAGGACAAGATTCCAACAGTGGAACAACAGTTAACCTCGATCGTAAAACGTTCACAGTCTTGCGACGTCATTGCGTCTGAAGACGACGGGAAGAGAGTGCGATTTCAACCAATAGTTGTCGTGCATTATTTTGACAATGCGGGACCTATCTGCGCCAGGCGAGGATTGCTGCGTAAGGACTCGATTCCGAGGGGCCTGTTGAGGTCATCTTGCGTCAGACATTGCCGGTCGGTTAAGAAGTCTTCGCGTCTGGTGGTGAGCGGACACAAAAGAGCCTGTGTTCCGCCGGTATTATCAGGTTAGTACACACACCACAATCTGATTGTGTTTCAAATACAATTTGATCGTGTCTGTCGTGAATTCTTGTTATGTATTGTAAACCATACCGAACATATTAGCCGTTATATGTTTATCGATAACGACAATTCCCCATGCCTGCGGATACAGTTTATTGGGGTCAAGTGTTCACGGGATCACGTGATGGGCATATAATTAACAGGTTTTACATTCATAGACTTAATTACTATAAACACATACATGACAATTAGAACAGGTGATTATTATATCAAATAGAACATATGGGATTTGCAGTTCTCCTAAATCGATCGAGACGACTGGCGGAGTAAGGAAAATAATTAAACAAGGCCCTAGCCGCGTCGGATTATTTGTGATGCTTCTCTGCCACCGATAACGATCGGGGGGGGGGGTTCCATTTTATATTTATTACAAACGCCTAGTTGATCTTAACAAATTCAAAGTTGGGGACTATCTTCTGTACTGCTTATTTTACAATAGTTGTTCTTTTACTAAATACACCCTAACAGTTTCTAAGTAAAATACTGATGTTACTGCGGAAAGATTGGGGATGCACGCGATCGAGAATGCCAATGGGTATCCGCAAAACAGCTATTGATGGGGCTCGCGAAACTGCTGTGAAGAAAGCGGAGGAATGCTACGTTTCAAATACGGCACGTGTTTGAGGGTTGGCAATAGTGTTGATATATCGACAGCGGCAACAACAAATGAAGAAAGTCATTTTAAAAAGTTAATAACTTCACACGTGTGCCGGTTGTATTGTTGTTAAAGTGAATGACTTGTCTGCGTCAAAAACATTCGATTACTTTGACACCACCAATACCGTATTTTATAGTGAGATCGCACGCACGCACGCACGCACGCACGCACGCACGCACGCACGCACGCACGCACGCACGCACGCACGCACGCACGCGCGCGAACACTCACACACACATACACTCACACACACACACACACACACACACACACGCACGCACGCACGCACGCACGCACACACACACACACACACACACACACACACTCACACACATTATTTTACGTTGTGTTTTCAGTGACCGGGGTGTCATCGCCGCTACCACCGTCTCTGCCTCCGCCCCTGCCCCCGCGGCCACCGGTGCGCTCCGCCGGCTGTCTACACGTCGAAGGGTTCTGCGCCGGCGACAAAGTTCGCCGATCGACCATCGCATTTCGCGTTTTTGTCGGACGACGTTAGACGTACGACGAAAACGCCATCTATTTGTCTCGATGGAATACACATTCTGTGAAATGTTCTGACGGTTAATCCTCAACTATGTGGTGTCATTGCTCATGTTAGCGTGCAGTGGGTGGGTGGGTGGACATCGCAGACAAATGGCGTTCGTATTAATTATAATGATATGCTTTACTTCACCGCATCGCGTCTACGACCACACACGTTCACTCTCCGTCCCGTAGATACATATATAGAATACACACCGTCACGTAGAAATAGTTGCATGCGCGCACCTTATGTTTCTAATCAAACATATTGTCATCACACTCCCGTTTTACGTTGTTCTTCTGAAGAAGAAAAGGTTTGGGTTTTATTAAACATATGTGTCGATGTCTTGTGCTCCTATCAATAATGTTTTGGAGTATGAACACGTGCGTATGACGTATGACGTATGCGCCGGCCAGCAGGAATACATATACATACTAACACACATGTACGCACGCACGCCCGCAGTCTATTTATAATTTATAATTAATCGATTTCCTCCGTCGTATAAGATGCATATCTTGCAGCATATGCACATCCGTTTCGCGGATGACCTATGAAACCCTATTTATAACACTCGTGTGTTTGGCACACATGGCTACGCGATACCTCCTAATATACATGACGTCACCCTAGGCAGCACCCCCCCCCTCCCGCATACTCCAACTAATCTAGATGATTGTCGCGTAATTAATAGAAGTGAGACAGATCGATATCGCTATCATTATGCTGCGTCACAAAGACAACGCCGAAGGGGTCAGTCTATTTACGATGAAGCAAAGCTAATTAAATAAATGCAATGACACCATCAAGGATGGTGATAGATTAAAGTATGTTATTATGTGCTGACTTCTTAGTAAGACTGCGTCTTGTATGTATCACATTGTGAGACTTCCGGGTCCATCCCTTGTGACCACGTCTGAACACGTAAGCGACGTAAGAAGCCACTGTTGGCTATCGTCTACAACATAACTATTTCAGAGCTTTCCTTTTCTAGAATTCACGAGTCCACGACACTTTAGACAGGTACCCTCTGCGTGGGATCTTTTTAGTTCCCCTGGTGAACTTTTAGTGTATCTTCCGAAAGACACAGGCAAAGTGGGGTGAACGAAGTTGCCCAAGTTTGTAAAAACAGCAGGGTGGACTTGATCCGCTCGACTGGCCGTCCGTAGCTCTAAACGCCGAAATACCTAGTCCCATCTTCAACCGATTTATTGTTGTTATAATGGGAAATAAAACGTTCTTATTTAAATATTGTTGAATGGAATGATCCTTACTACAAATAAATTGAAATAACATTTGTCAAGCATACTTAATGTAAAATGCATATAATAAAGAATCATGTCTATAATGTAGTGTACCTTATTCCTGTAGCCATTATAATTCTCATAAGGCAACGCGAATCTCGGGCTTATATGACCACTGGTTGTGTACAACATTCTGGTCTCTGCACAGCGATCTTCCAAATCATTTGTTGGAAGAAATTTAAACGCTGTACCGCCTGGCTACGACAATTGACATAGAACGTTGCACTGTATTCGTTAGATATTCTGCAGGCCATCTCGTTACATTGTCACATTGTCGTATTACAAAAGATGTTTTGAGTGACTAATGAAAATAAATAATATATATATATATATATATATATATATATATATATATATATATATATATATATATATATATATATATATATATATACATTACAGAGCTGTGGTAACCTTTAACCACTTTTATCTGGGTATTACGCTTTTGTACGGCATTACTTCGCCGTACCAGTTTAGTCGCCAGGCGTCGCTTGCAACCACTCGCAGACTTAACCGGCATGCCGTTTCAAACAGCAATCGCGTTGGTTCAACCAGCAATCGCACCGTTTCAACCAACAGTCGCGCCGTTTCAACAAGCAATCGCGCTGTTTCATCATTATTTTGTCCTCTACGGCGCCTCGTATATAAAGGCCTGAACTGTTTAAAAGCATCTGTGCGTAACCAATCATAGAAAGAATCAATGTCCGTTATTCAGTTGTATGTAACGATCAGTTTTAATAATTACAAGCACATGTGTGTGAAATTACACTGCCCCATTGTAAATGTTGCACATGCTTACTCTACACCATACGAACGTTGCACATGCTTACTCTACACCATACGAACGTTGCACATGCTTACTCTACACCATACGAACGTTGCACATGCTTACTCTACACCATACGAACGTTGCACATGCTTACTCTACACCATACGAACGTTGCACATGCTTACTCTACACCATACGAACGTTGCACATGCTTACTCTACACCATACGAACGTTGCACATGCTTACTCTACACCATACGTAACGCTTAGACGACATGTAATCGCCAATTATCTACAACTGTTCCAATTATTTCCAGCATGCGCCAGTGTTGTCCCACACATCGCGCAGCTGATCTGTAACATAACGTCACTCTTGTGCGTGTTACGCGAGTGATGTACAGTTTTACGTGGCACAAAAGGTAGCTAACCCGTTCGCGCTCGCAACGTCTATTGGCAGCGTTCCACCACGTGCAATGCTTCTTCTGATTACAACGACGTTTCTGTCATGAGTTCTCTTGCAGATCGACACTGATGCTAACAGCGAGGTGTGGCCGTTGTACACAAGGAATGCTTCGTTTCCACTACAGAGTGTGTCGGAGCGTGCTTGCGTCATCGCTGTGGGACAGAATGATGTGCTAGCACTATAGATTGGATATGTTGTACGATATCCATGAATATCGAACAAATAAGACGATCTGTAGAATGTCGTTGCAGTTGTCCAAAAGGGGGCGCCACCGTGTTACAGTTGTTATTCACTAGCCGAAAGATGGCAACACAAGTAATTTCATCGATTTTTAAATACCAGAAAATAATTCACATGTTCCTGTAGTATAAATTATTAAACTTCAGTGGTGCGATAGCTTAGACATGAATCCACATAAAATACAAGTAATAAGAAATGTAATTAGTCTATCGTCCGCAATGACACACTACTCTGCAGTTGTCATGTTTAATTGTGAATTAAGATTCGTGAAACTGTTGATTGTAATATATCAATATTTTACTCATTTTTCACATTCAGGCTTTGTCTAGTTTTTCGTAAAAACAAAATTACTCAATATAAATTATTCAAAATGTTAAGCTTAGGTAACGAAATACATCGGCCATGACAGAATGAGCATGTGAATAAATCTGTATAATACCTTCTATATACATGCATTTCTCTAGTAATCTTAATGTAATGATACATCTTGCGCCAACACGCATGTGTTTACTAACAAGTTTTATGGAAAAGACGGTGTTTGATTGGCGTTGTTGGGGCGATTAATGACCAACATCAGATACGCATTTCGCGCATTATAGGTAAACACCCGTGTGTGTGTGCGTGCGTGCGTGCGTGCGTGCGTGCGTGCGTGCGTGCGTGCGTGCGTGCGTGCGTGCGTGCGTGCGTGCGTTCGTGATAATTATTTGTTTAAAATAAAAAAACAAGTCCTCAATAATTGCCAACTTGGAGGTTGAGACTTGTTCTCGGTGATGGCGGAAGGACAAGGAAACCAAACATGTTATAGTAGATCCAGGTTATTCAAACAGGGTGCAACTAGACATTTACATGTAAACTATAAACTTATGCAATTATATATTTGCAATTAAATTCTAAAACGGTCAATGATATCTGGGTCAGATTCCAGATTAACTACCAGTACTTGTAAAATGTTAGTTATACGTGGTAGTTATGTTGCCGGTTGTTATATGCATATAAGCTTATTCCTTAGATTGTAAACACAACACAAACAAAGAAACAAGACTTTAAATTATATCGTACACATGGGAAGTTCTCCTAACGACTGTAAACGCTGCTATAATCTATAGATTACATTGTGTAACAAACTTGCCTTTACTGTATTCTTCGCCGAAGTTACGACAGTTGCAGCGAAATATTGCCGCCATTGTTTATGCTTTAATTTATGCATCATGACATTGTGACCTTTAGCGGCAAACTGTATTAATAAAAAAACAATAATGCGAAAATTTTCTCTACGGTTATTTGTTTTATACAAATAATTATCACGCACGCACGCACACATGTGTTTACATAACTTGCGCGAAACGCATATCTGATGTTGGTCATTAATCGCTCCAACAACGCCAAACAAACGCCGCCTTTTGTGCGATTTTACCGGAGAAAGTGGTAAACAGGAACATAGTGAAAGAGCCCAAGCGTTGGATTACTTACTGAGGCCTCACGTCATGACCTTCGACACTCGTTGGAAAAGTTCCACGGGTCTTCCGGCTTTCACAATAGTCAGCGGAAAACGGAGTCAAATTCGTTTTGAAAATATTTAAAATGTATACGACTAATAATCACCCCAGGAAAAGTTGTTTTGGTTTAATGTGTTACGTCGCATTCATGTGAGGCTCAATTACTGGTTTAATGTGTTACGTCGCATACATGTGAGGCTCAATTACTGGTTTAATGTGTTACGTCGCATACATGTGAGGCTCAATTACTGGTTTAATGTGTTACGTCGCATTCATGTGAGGCTCAATTACTGGTTTAATGTGTTACGTCGCATACATGTGAGGCTCAATTACTGGTTTAATGTGTTACGTCGCATACATGTGAGGTTCAATTACTGGTTTAATGTGTTACGTCGCATACATGTGAGGCTCAATTACTGGTTTAATGTGTTACGTCGCATTCATGTGAGGCTCAATTACTGGTTTAATGTGTTACGTCGCATACATGTGAGGCTCAATTACTGGTTTGTACCGGTAACTCTGTTGTGCAGTGCCAGTGTTATCTTTTCGTCGTTCGATATAAATATAATCGTAAATATGTCATTCAGTCGATTAAATAAATACTTGTAGTTTAGAATAACAGGGAGGGAGTGGGTGAGGGAGGGAGGGGGAGGCAGGGAGGCAGGGAGGGAGACAAACAAGCAGGCAGGCAGGCAGACAGGCAAGCAGGCAGGGAGGCAGGGAGGCATGGTATGGCATGACAATGTAATTCGCCTTGTTGCCGGACGCCGACTGGTTCAGGGCGTCAGTACGACATCGTTACAAATTGACCGTGGTGTAACTCCATTGTAGATTTGGTTACCCTCGTTATGACGTCAGCCGTTTACGTCGTTCGTCTGCAGACAAATCTGCCCGGTACAGTTGAGATACAGTATCGAACAAAATCACGAAAATCCAAGAAGTGCATGGATACAAGTCGGTTGTACTGAAATTCATACAGATTTGTGTAGATTTATGTAGATTTATGTAGATTGCCACCCAAAGTCATAAGCTCCAGATGACAAGCGGATAAAGAAGAAATTGCTTATCGAGAGTCCAACAATGTTTCATTTATGCCTAACCCGCCGCTCAGATATGTGTCAATTAAAAAACTTGTCTTACTGTTAGCATTAACACAATCAGTAGACAGCCTTTCCATTTATTTATCGGTCTCTGTCAGAAAGAGTACTCTCTCATATCCAGCCTTCCTCATATCAAAGAAATGAAAGTTGTCGATTTGTGCATTTTTAGAACGCAAAATACGGTAAAAGAAATCTTCGATACGACAGTGTTTTGCAAGCATCGCAGGTTTAATTGCAGTACCCTGGGCGGATTCAGGGGTGTCCATCGAGTGCCTAGGCGAATTCTTTATTCCGACCAGATCGGCGTCATAATTAGTTGTCGAGACACCGCCGTCACATTTCAGCACCATCCCTAATTACTAGACAATTTTGTCTGGTGTGATCATTCAAACCTGCGCAGACAGTAAACCCTTGTGAGAGATAAACGCATGAGATGACGTCACCCATCTCGACACTGATGAGAATCACGCAATTTTAATATTCTCATCAAATTCCGGGTTGATGCCGGCGATGTTGTTTTGGAGACGAAACGCACATTGAGACACAAAACAAGATAGGTAATACATAACGAACTGATTACTACCATCGAGAAGCACATCTAGATGTAGATCATGTCCGAAATGCGAAATGCACTGGTTTGTTCCATCAGCGCAAACGCCTGTCCGATAGAGGCAGTGGTAAATAAAAAAGGAACAGTTTTGTCCTGCGGTTTGTTAATGAACAGAAGATCCTAGAAGAATTTATTGAGTTTTGATTCTACACTTTGTAATGAAGGTTGGTTTGGACTTCCGAAAAGATACAGAATCGTGTGCTAAGCACCGAGGAGGCTTCCAACAAGATTTCATCAGTAATATTTCCTTCAATTTGTCCCGAAAGCGGTAACGTAAACGGGAAAGCTTGACCAAGGAGTTGGTGTCCGAGGCCAGTCGCTGGCGTGTTTCGAAGATTTCGAAGCCCATCTTTGGCCAATGTGAAAATAGTGGCTAGGCAGTTCACGCAACAAATTGCTCTCCTACACCTGGTTATCTTGATTGAAGACAAAACGATTGAAGAAACAGTTCTCGTCACCTGATTAGTAGTAGCTACGAAGGTGTTAGAAGAACACTGACGATGCGAAATGGGAAACAAAACAAATGTATATTTAAGAACACAAATAGAAAATGGACTTACTTATATGATGCATATGATAAAAAACGTACCATGTCCTACATGACACTGGAGAAATGTTTACCGCTTGGACCTTAATCAATTCATTTAATTGCGTAAACGTCGAAATCATGTGGCAACATTCGAAAATCTCTCACACTCAGTTTCGAGGTGTTTCGTTTTACTAGGAACGCTATAATAAGACAGGGTGTATCAGAGTGGATTCATATTTTGAAGGTGTCGATGAGAAAACTCCATCTCGCGAAATGTGGCAGTCTCTGCATAACAAACAAAACTCCACCAAGAGAGAACTCACTGACGGGAAATGTTCTTATGAAGTGGCGCCACCCAGTGGACTGTTGAGTGGAACAATGTATACTTGGACTACAACGATGTCTTTTTTTATCGGTTGTGTCGTCAGTGGCGACAGCGCAGGTTAACGGTTGCGCGTAAGAGTGACGACGTGCATATATCTCCGTGTATGCAATTATATTCTTGACGAGAAATGTACTGGAATACTGGTGGAAATTGGAAGTCGACGCTGCAGTGCAATGCCACGCGCTTCGTGTCGAATCACAAAATGTTGTCGAAGGAACTGTTAGCGAATACGTGTTAGGACGTAATTATTCATTAGACGGCCGTAATAAGTACTCTACGCGGTAATATGTTCTGCGCGATAACAAGGCAACACTTAGGCAACAAATCGATGAATGGTGGTATTAATTGCTCGCAGGTCGGTGTGCGACAATAACATGAGTGGGTCTCTACAAATGGACAATCGTATTGTAACTACTTTGCTCGCTGGTAGCTCATTACAGCCAGGTGTTCGGTAATCCTTAATGGAGTCGTGTTTTTGTCAAACCGAGCGAACATAAATTAAGTCAAACTAAGATAAACAGGGTAACGTGCATAGGTTTTCCGTTTATATCCTGAGTGATTCGCACTTACATAGTCTGGTGGTTTTTTATCGTAAAACCATGTTATATAGTAGAAACTATGTGTGTTCTAGCATCTTGACCGCTAATATATGTTTAAATGACCCACGGTATGTTAATATAATTTGAACGTTATTTGATTAATTTAAATGTTTCTACCCGAATATATCATGTTAAAGGTAAAGGTACGTTTTATATAGTGCGGTATCCAGGCCTTGGGACTGTTCAAAGCGCTTTACATTTCACCCCCTGGCAGGCCCGTTCATTTCGACTTCTCTGGGAAGCATTCAGGTACGCTGCTATTACTGCGCGAAGACTATTCATTCAAATACACACCTCTGTCTGTAGCCATGTACGTATTATACATCTGAATGAAGTCTGGCAACGTGGGATGGACGAAATTGTCAAAGTTTCGAAACGGCGACAAGAGGATTCGAACCCGGGTTCTCTCGATTGAGAGCCAAACCTTCTAACCGCTACGCCCCCGCGCCCCATTGTTTACATCGCCTGCTGAACAGCAAGGTCGATATTCGTAAACAGATAACTGTCAAATTATTTGTTTTAATGTGGGTCATTCAAACACATCTGGGCGGTCAAGATGTAAACATAGAGATAAACCTCTGTGGCTTGTAAAACATGATTTGTCAACAACAGCGATCAGACTAGATACCTTTATGGAGGACAGAAGTAGCACTGTACGACTGTATGCCACATACTCTGCCCAACAATCTGAAGACTAATTATGCTTTAAATATTATCTGATGAAACGTTAAATACAATAGTATACGTGCATACGTGTATTCATGCATTCATGCACACACATGCCCACACGCACACACGCTCACACATGCGCACATAGGTGCACACGCACACACGCACACACGCACACACGCACACACGCAAACGCGCGCGCACACACACACACACACACACACACACACACACACACACACACAAACAATCACACACAGAGACATACATACATACATTGATGGTAAATTAATTGTTGTCACTGTTATCAGTCGCTTGGTCGTGCTTTAGGTCACGCGTCACCCACAGATAGTCGGTCGGACAAGAAAGGCCAAGCGAGATCGATCGACAATACGCCCAGGACAACGTGACGGGCATATCTACTTGGTGCTCCAACAACATGTTTACATCGCGACTTGACTACAGATTGCAATTAACAATAACACCACGATGGTGTAATCACATAACCCATTTTCTCTCGTCCTTTCGCAATTGTTTACGCTTCAGTTTCTTACAAACAGGTGCTTCATTGTATCTGAAATATGTTTAAACTATTAGCAAAAACAACGATTTAGATATGTGTCTTTTTTTGTATTACACGAATTTTGTCAGCGCAGCATTAACAGAAAACTAGCGTTTTCCGTTGTGTTTGTGTGGTGCAATCTTCACGACATTTGATGCCATTGTCATTCCTTTGATAGCAGCTTTTTATTCTTGGTCTTCGTATTGTTTTCGTACTTCATGTTTGCCATTTCTCCAATCACTCTTGATTGCGTTACACGATTACAGTGAAAAATAAGCTGTGTCATCATTAACAATAGTATTGCTTAAAACGTCAATGTGTATTATAATGGCAATCTGTGCAGTCATACTTCGCGAGGCCCGCACATTGCGATGTCACTGCACGTCTCGGAATAACCCATTATGTAAATTTTATTTTATTTTGATCGTTACAATTGTATATGTTATTATCAACAATAAATGTACATCAAATAAAATGTGCGAGCAATGAACACCCTATTTTATTCACATGCAAACTATGTTGAGGGTACCAGAAAGGATGAAGACTACACAAATTACAAAGAGGCACTTGATGCAGCTACGAATTAAATTAGACAATCTAAAAGAAGCTATGAGCAAAAATTAGCATGTAACATAAAAAATTACACCAAGAACTGTTATGCATAATTTTTATATCAGGAGTAAACAAAACGTACGAGACTAGGTTGGACCATTAGAAGACAGTGCTGGAAATATATTATCACAAGGTTTTTAATGGCGGAAGACCTAAATGGATATTTCAGTTCAGTGTTTACCAGAGAGGATATTAGTTCATTACCAGTTCCAGATACTAAATTTCAAGAGGTAAAATCGGATCACTAAGGGCAGTTAATTGTAACTCAAAAAAATTGTAGCTAACAAAATAAAGACAATGAAGGACAATAAATCACCTAGATTGGATGGAATTCCTCCATAACTACTAATGGAAACAGTAGAACAAATTAGTATACCACTTGCAAGAGTGTTCAACTTGTCATTAAAAGAGGGAGTGGTTCATGTTGACTGGAAAGAAGCAAACATCATACCATTATTTTAAAAAGGGTTCGAGAAATAAGTCAGACAATTACAGACCAGTGAGTTTAACATCAGTGATTTGTAAATTATTAGAAAAGTTAATCAAAGACCATATGGTGGACTTCCTTCTTAGGCATAATTTATTAAGTCCATCTCAACATGAATTCCCAAAAGTGAAGTCATGCCTAACAAATACGTTATGTTTTTTGGAAGAAATCACTAAGTGGATAGACGAGGAATCACCAGTAGATATTATATACTTAGATTTTCAGAAAGCTTTTAACAATGTACCACATCAAAGATTACTACTTAGATTAAAAGCCCGTGGTATCGTGGATGGCATAATCGACTGGATAGAACAATGGGCTGACTGACAGAAGACAGCGTGTTGTAGCATATCGGAAGGTTTCAAACTGGAAATCAGTTTTGAGTGGGGTACCGCAAGGATCAGTATTAAGACCTTTATTATTCTTAATATATGTGTGTGTGTGTGTGTGTGTGTGTGTGTGTGTGTGTGTGTGTGTGTGTGTGTGTGTGTGTGTGTGTGTGTGTGTGTGTGTGTGTGTGTGTGTGTGTGTGTGTGTGTGTGTGTGTGTGTGTGTGTGTGTGTGTGTGTGTGTGTGTGTGTGTGTGTGTGTGTGTGTACAATGAAACTATAAAATAGGAGATAATGTTCTGGGTACTACTGTAAAAGAAAAGGACTTAGGAGTTACAATAAGCGCTGATATGAAAGTTTCAGAGCAGTGTGGTATTGCAGTTTCAACGGGTAATAAAATTCTTGGGTTGATTCGGAGAAAAATAATATACAAGGAGAAAAAGCTAATTATACCTCTGTATAAAGCAACAGTTAGGTCTCATTTACAGTATTGTACAAGCTTGGATACCATAAAATGGATATAGATACGCTTGACAAAATACTGAGGAGAGCAACTAAAATGATTCCAGAATTGAGAGACCTTAGTTATGAAGAACGCCTGAAAGAATGTGGTTTAACAACTCTAGAGACGAGGAGGTGAAGAGGAGATCAAATTGAAGTTATTAAGATATTGAATGGGTATGAAAATGTTGATAGAAATATGTTTTTCTCAATCAAGAAAGATAATAGAACGAGAGGACATGACGAAACAGTAGTAAAGGATGAGTGTAGATTGGATATAAAGAAGTACTCTTTCCCACAGAGGATAATCAATGAATGGAAAAAAATATCTACACATTGTGTAACTGCTAGCAGCGTGAATATGTTTAAAAACAAGGTTGACACATATCTCAGGAGGGCATATAACACATAGAGTAAAAATGTTGGACTATCTATAAGCCAATGCCTTCCTTGTCCACTTGCCATCTGTGCCTTTGCCTTGGATGGCAGTCTTGTTAAATCTTGCTAAATCCTTGGTGAGCATGCGCCTTTGAGCAATTGTCCGTTGAGCCACTGTCCGAATACGTCCTCGCGACTGACCAAGTTCTTCATGTGAACCTTAGTCACATTAATTGGACAGGACGTGTTGGCGATGGTAACGCGGCATCAGTTCTTCGCCGTTGCCACAGGCATTACTGGCTTGCGTATAATACATCATTATTAACACGAACCGTGCCGCAGGGAAGACATGACGAGCATAAGTAACGAACGTCGTCCGTTGCAAACACGGTGGCTTACACGTGATAACTTAGAATAAACTGACAGCGACAGCAGCTGGGGATCGTTCTAGTAGCATTACTTAAAACGAAGTGCGCATTGGTCTATTTATGATTTGGATGGCTATTAGGGCAACTGTCTTATTTTCTGTTGGGGTAATTGGGCTTCTCTGTGATATGTGTGTGTTAGCCCACGGTTCAATAACATCTATCATGTTAGGGTTGGTATCATCTACCATAATCTATGACCATTTCTCTATTCACGTGCGCCATATTCCAGGCGTATAAGCTTTCACATCTTAATCCAACGCCAGACGTATAGCATTACGTATTTGTGGGGGCCGGTGTGATCGCCACCACGTTTCGCAAACAAAAAAATCAATCGCTCAAGTGGCTCCGCCTAACGAGTGAAATTGTTTAATGCACATTGACCCTATTGTGTTTATCATTTATCAGAACCGGGCAGCCTGGTGGATATTGTCTTACTAGCCACGTCATGTCAGCTAAATCGCATTAAACTGCCCATTTTATATTCTTTTTTGTGATTGCATAAAACACCTAATATAGAAAAGAATTGTCATGCGCGAACCAATATGGCGGTTTCATCGTAGTTAGAGCCAATCTCTTGAGGCCTGCCTTCCTTAGAGCCAATCTCCTGAGTGAGGCCTGCCTCCTTTATAGCCAATCTTCTGAGGCCTGCTTTCGACAGGGCCAATCTCCAGAGGCCTGCCTCCGTTAGAGCTATGTTTTATTTTTGTACCATGCTTACTAACACAATAATTACAAATACTCTTTCATCCGTGTAACTCTACGCGCACAGAGAAGTGTGCACACCTGCCTGCACGGGTGACGTTGATGGCGACGGACTAATAAGCATCAGCAGATTGTCACTGACATCCCTTCAAAGTCCCTCCTCATATCAGTTTTTCGCTAGTCTCATTTCAAATTAATTTTGCAAAAAATTCAAACCTACCCAGTTTCCACTGCAACATGCTAGCTCATTTGTGCAACGTTTGTATGTCGTTTTTGTGTGAAATGCTGGGCGACACTTTTGGCTACAATGTTAGTAAAAGGTAAAGGTGCGTTCTTATGTTGCGCAGTGTCCAGTCTTTGGGACTGTTCTATGCACTTTACACTTCACGCCCTGGTAGACATGTTCATTCCAACGCCATATGGAGTTACTGCGCGAAGATTATTCGTTCAAATATCCACCTCTGTCTTTAGCCAAGTACTCATTTATACAGCTGAGTGAACTGTGGCAACGTGGTATGAACAAAATTGCCAAAGCTTCCAAAAGGCAGCAACCGCCCCCCCCCCCATATTAGTATAGTACAGTGGACGTCGTTTACAAAATTACTTCTGAGATTAAAAGATTTAACAAGATTGCCTTCCAAGGCAAAACACCCAGATGGCAAGTAGACAAGGAAGCCACTGGCTTATCGAGAGTCCAACAATTCTTCATATATGTGTAACCCGCCCCTCTGAGATATTTGTCAATTTATGTTAACATATTCACGCTGCTAACAGTTACATCTGTAGATAATGTGTTCCATTCATTCATTGTCCTTTGTGAAAATGAGTATTCCTGATATATCATCTGCACCGTTCCTTCACTAAAAATACATCGGTTTCTCTAGTTCTTCTATCTTTCCTACGTTACAAAAAATATTCCTACCAATACTTTCATACTCATTCATTATCTTAAGTACTTCAATTTGATATCCTCTTAAGCGTCCTTGTTTCTACGGTTGCTAAGCGACATTCATTTAGACGTTCTTCATCATAGCGGAGGTCTCTCAGTTCTGGAATCAGTTTAGTTACTCTCCAAGCGTATATGTATCTTTCTTGCGATATGGTTATTATTTGATTCTATTGGGGGAGCGGATTCTCTTAAGTGGCGCACTTTGATACACATAGAATACGGAAAGATGCTCAAACCCAATCCCAATGTAACTGATTCTGCTAAGCGGCTTCGTGTTATGTTACATGTGATTCTACTAAGAGGAGTCCGCTGTACTGGCACAAAACAGACGAAGCTAATAAGGCAGAGTCAAAGTTTGCAGAACAGAGACAAAACCAGGCTTTCCGCGAGACAATCGTATTCTCATATCTTGCCACAGCTGCCAACACGAACGAGATTTCCGAATCGCGAGTGAAACGTTGATTGCGGAAAGGATTTGGTGTGGGCTACATATTCATTGATTGCGACCCTGGCGTCTACGTGAATGCAAAGCAACATAATCCCGGTGTAGATGATTGGCTGTGGACAACGCAACGACGATAGCGGGCCAGCAATCAGACTGCATGACATTAAAAGATAACGCAGATGACATGACGTGCCGCTCATCGCCAGTTTTCTCCCAGTTGCGTAGCCATGGTGCACTTATAAATCATCGCATGACGAATAAACGGAATCAGTTTGGGATCTTCTATACATGCGCTTCGCTGGTGTTGACATTTTTATTACTTTTACTTAGTCGTGTGTTCTAACCACCAAATGTCGCATCCTGCAGCGAATGACCACAATGTCGTGTGATGAAGTGTCTACTACATTTGGTCGCCCGATGTGTATACATGTATTGGATTAAAGAAAACATATCTTATCCTATCATAGCAATGTTGTGTTGTGATTCATATAATAAAATTGTGACCAAATATCCAGCCCTTCATTATGTGACTAAATGTCCCGCCCTTCATTATGTGACTAAATATCCCGCCCTTTAATTATATGACCAAATGTCCTGCCCTTCATTATGTGACCAAATGGTTTGTGATTAAGCTTTGTGTGATCAAATGCCGTGCAGACTAAGTTACTATAATAATGTAATTAAGAAACATTTGCAACTTGTTTATAGTAATAGTAAACAATTATCGCAGATTCATCAATGATACATGTGCGTTTCCAAGGCTATTAGGTGACAGCTACTAAAGAGGACTACTTGGTATTACTGAATGAGTTAATTGGCCGGAGCAAACTCACATGCTAGTTATTATTGACCATGTCATAATGTTTGTGTTCATCGTGCTGTCAACCATGTCTTGTATGTGATCGTGTGACCAGTTAGATTATGGCACTGCAATCAACAGAAAACCTTGAAGCTGGAAATGAAAAATGTGTCCAAGAACCTATTCCTGTAATATCAGAACATTGTTGGCATCACCTACTTGCCAATCAAAAAGTTAGTAATTTTAAGAAATAGTGTTTTTTATTATATTACATGTGTCACTAATTGTGGAAACATTTACGGGTTACATTGGCTATATAACCGATAAACTGACCACGAATAATATTAGTTCATATTAGTGACACACATTAGTAACACGTATTAATGACACACATTAGTGACACACAATAGTGGCACAGTTGTATTTATTTTGCCAATTGCTTCTCTATTTTTGTATCCTACAAAATGCTCGCAGTAAACCGTCATTCACTTACTGAGGCCCGCGCCTGCCATGTGTTCTGCTGCTACCCGCAGCCCGTCTAGCACACTACGGGTACCCGCAACCCGCCTTGAGCACTGCAATGATCCAGAGACCGCATTGTGCACTGCGGGTACCCGCAACCCGCCTTGGGCACTGCAATGACCCAGAGACCGCATTGTGCACTGCGGGTACCCGCAACCCGCCTTGGGCACTGCAATGACCCAGAGCCCGCATTGTGCACTGCGGGTACCCGCAACCCGCCTTGGGCACTGCAATGACCCAGAGCCCGCATTGTGCACTGCGGGTACTCGCAACCCAGTCGACACATGACTCTTATGCATTAGTGCCAATACAAGAGTTCTCGAATGTTATTTCTGGTTTGCGTATTTATACGAAAGTGGAATATTTAATATTAGTCAGCACATGCCGGATAGACTATCAGCAAAGTAAATAAAATTCAATTCATGATGAGCGTACACACACACACACACACACACACACACACACACACACACACACACACACACACACACACCCCACCCCCCTCCCCCCCCCCACACACACACACACACACACACACACACACACACACACACACACACACACACACACACACACACACACACACACACACACACACACACACACATAATGAACACACCACGCTACCGAAGAACGTGTTCTAAAATGAACGGAACTAGTTTAAATCGTCAAGGAGAAGACACAGTATCTAGGATTTCTAGGAATAACGAGAAGCAGTCAAATTAGCAAAAGAAAACATCGGTTTGAAGGACATGTAGAAGGACACCGCGCAGACGGACAGAACCGGGTCAGATAATGGACATCGATGCGAAGAAAATTAAGTTAATGACATCATTACAGATGAAGCGTTGTCGCTGTATCTGTGGAGCCGCCGCGTAGATCGTTGTCGCTGTGCTGTATCTGTGGAGCCGCCGCGTACATCGCATATTGAATTGGTCCAAGAGGCAGGACGCCTCGAACTCCACTTAGTCTTGAATTAAGTCCACCTGATTGTGCACATGGCTCAACTAACTTCTTGCAATATATGAGCAGTGTGCGTTCGTCTGTCTGCGATAAATGGTATCGAAGAGATATGTATTAATATGAACATCACGAACATTCGTGGCTACACTCTAAAAAGAAAAAGTGTAATTGTGTCCTATGCTAAGTTAACGTTTACTATTTCATGGTATATGTCCACTTAACTGATGTGAACCTTAACTTTGGCTGGTGTTGTGCCAGTATCTTGACTAACTGGGTTAACATGGGATTACTAATTTGTGTAATTGTGCATTGTAGCTGAGAAATCCTTACTACACTGCAAAACTTGTGCTTTGTTAAAAACACTTGTACTGTATGTATATATGTTTAGGGGTCAATTCGATAGCAGCATGAGTAATGTCATAGGTCAATTATATACGCGAGTTGTCTAAGTTTCGTGCACCTTTTGCTGTTTTGGTTCGAGCCTTTGCACCTGTAAGAGTGCCTAAAAACTAACCATTTGCTATTATAATCAAGAATATCATGCAATCGGTTTACTGGGAGTCTGTTCTAAATGTGCGAAATTCTGGTATAATGTCATATTTCGTGGAGGCTGACATATTCATCGGTGTTTGCAATTTTGACCAATCAGCGGCGAACAGTACCTTAACCCCTCACGCGGCTGTGACGTAGGCTGTGCATATCGCGTGTGTTTTTAACGTAGTTGAGATGTGCAATTACATTTTTATTTGCTTTTATGTTGGATTTACACGCAGCAAAACCTCTTATAATGATGTACTATTCAGCATTCGGGTTTAAACATGATTCAGCGAAGTATAGAGAGTTGACCTTTTTCGATTTCCTGTGAAAAAAACAGACAGTAGTGAAGCAATGAATTCACAATTGTGGGCGGGCTGATTGGAAGCCCACACGTTATGTTAGACTTTGTTCGGCCCATTTTCAAGAGTCGTGTTCTGAAGTTGATATATTTCATCAACTAATGGGTTAAGATCCTTCAAAACGAAAACGACGGAGAACGTTAAAGCCTGAAGCGGTACAGACGATCTTCCAGCATGTACCTCAGCCGAAGGCTTCGACACACTCGATCATAAAAACAGAATTGTTTAATCGGAATGCGAGGCGGTTAGTAAACAATGAATGAATGGATTATCTTGCTAAATACGTTAATTTTAGACGCAAACAGCATATCCATACTTATTGGCAAGTATGTGACTAAAATCGTCTACGTCTACAATCAGGCGTTTAAAGTTGAGTTGTGGAAACCTAGTCAGCACTTTTGACGTATGATTCTGAACAAATGTGGCGCTGCCCTTGCAAACAAGATTTCCGATGTTCAACGAGGTATATTTAGTTAATCACTTGCGTGACATTCTTGATTATAGTTGCAAATGGTTAGTTTTCAAATACTCTTATAGGTGCAAAAGCCCCAAAAATGCCTTTGGTTTCACTTAATAGGGCAACGCTAACGGTAACGAATTGTTTTATCCATTTAGTACGATTATAGTAGTCAAACTAAAAATAAATTAGAACATTATTTATTTTAACCATTTGCAGCTTTTATGGTTGCGTGTCCCAACTTTGTGCGTCGCTCAATTCCATGGGAAAGCAATACTTCGTCGTTTTGCATCTAGCGGTTGATCACTGGAGATCAGTGTTTACGCTGAACTGACAGCCTCATTAATCCACATTGTATCACTCAAAAATGAGGAATTTATTTACTAAAATAATAGTTCGATAGTTATGTTGACCTTGCATACGCGAACCAAAAAGTGCACGAATTTAGGCAACTCTAGTATATATGGGGGGAAATGGACTTTGTATTGTATATAAATAGAAGTGGCCTACTATATTGTTGACTGCTGAGCAGTATTATGTAGTTGCATAATAAATATGTTTTATTGTCTTGCAATAATCCGTATTAATTTTGTTTTATCTCTGTTAAACCCCCATTTCTCTATCATCATTTTAGTCACACTAGTGGCAGTACTACCAGTAGCAGTAAACAGGCAGGTAAACATGTTAGCTTGTGCAAAATTATGTGTTTACATAATACGTTAAATAGATCTACCTAGATGTAATAATACACTATTTTTATCCTCCAGTAGCATTGGCATTATCACATTTTAAATTAATGTGATAATTTACAAAACAAAATCCATGATGCACGACATGATTTTCATGGACTGCTGGTTTTCCTTCATCTCCCCGTGTCTTGCATTGGTTGGATTATACAAACTAATGGTTCCTTCATCTCCCCATGTCTTACATTGGTTAGATTATACAAAATGATGGTTCCATGCGGAATGTCCTCATTGTTTATGCTCCGAAGGACATACTTTTTTATAACGAGAGCCATTGTGAATCACTGGTATTGATGTTCCAATTAATGTTGCTATGTTGACAACCTGTGTAGAATGAAGCGAGTGGGGATGTTTAAAAATATTTGTTAAGAAGCCTCAACTGCTAACTTGATATTCCAGTTAAAAGGACCTAAAGTTGATAGAAGACACCAGTAAATTATTATTAAAAATGTTTATATAGCGCCATATATTCTGGACCAGCCCATTCATAGGCACGTACAAAACATTGAACAAAATAGAGTATTCGATTAATAAATAAATAAATATAGTAAATAAATAAATATATTGAACAAATAAATAATTATTATAAATAAATAAATAAAATGCATGCTCATAAAAAGTTTCCTAATTCACAGTTATTCTTCAGTTGCAGTATGCGCACTTAAATAGACAGGTTATCAGTAAGCATATGGCCTTGGGTGGGGGTGGCACTTCTCTCTATGGAGTAGTGCCTGTGGCAGGTAGCCCCTCACCTTTGATGTATTATGGTGATTACCAGTTTGATTGGTTGTGTGCATACACTGTTGTTTTATTGGGTACATCAATAACTGGTTATAATCGACTTGTATGTACAATTATTATGTTTACTGGTGTACTTGTGATGCATACAACCTGGCATTAAAATATGCCCTTAACAAACCTTACATATGTTTCCGCCTCCCTTATTCCTACATCAAACAAGCTGCGGCCACACTTGAAACTAGACCAGCGACTCTCTACGCATCCGACACCACAGGAAACATAAAGTACATTCTAATATTAGATATATCATAATGGTGAAACAGAAATTGAGGTTATCTCAAACATTATATACCAACAAATCATAC
Organism: Lamellibrachia columna; assembly: GCA_963662155.1. NCBI lineage: Eukaryota > Metazoa > Annelida > Polychaeta > Sabellida > Siboglinidae > Lamellibrachia > Lamellibrachia columna. The sequence goes on along the minus strand of OY759271.1, from coordinate 12,881,891 downwards.
AATAGTGTAAATACTAAAAGCTAACTTTTCTATGCAGTAAGCGCGCACTAGCGGATACAGAAAACAACTTGTGCATTTTAAAAGAAAAAGTGAGCACTTATCCTACATAAATTATACTGCATTGTACGTTCAGCTGAGCATGAATGTTCTTTCACATATTAAGTTTACAAAACTGCATATACATGTATTCATGACTGTTGTTTGCTAAGTCGTGGCGGGATGAGTTGCCATAGAAGATTGGTAGGACCTGTGTGTACATCATGTACAGCAGGTCAAGATCACGTGCACTGCGCATGCGTGAAGGTTACGCACCTGTACATTAAGTACACATATTTCCTACCATTCATCTTTGGGAACTTTTAACGTTCAGAAATGTTTACTTTCAACCGTCTGTTAAATAAACATGCATTTCTAGCTCATCACATTGTAATGTTCGTGGAATGTATATGCCATGATTTATTTGTTAAGCTAATAAAAAGTATGTTTACATTTCATTCGTGCATTTCACTCTACCTGCAGTACAGGTTAACCTGGGCACTTAATTGGAAGCAAAAAAACCTTTACTCGAGAAAAGGGATACCTTTAACCAGTTGGAGTAAAACTAAATGCCCTCTCGAACTTTTACTGGAAGTATGCTAACCTTTACTAAATCATCTAGACGTTTACATTTAGAATTAAGTAAACCTCTACTACAATGGTTGCAGGTGAGTGGCAATCATTTTGAGTAGATGTATGCTCATTATTTTTACAGTGTAGTTTAGAGCGTTGATCAGTATGACAGTGAATTAAAGACACTCAAGACAGTGTAGTTTAGAGCGTTCATCAGTATGACAGTGAATTATAGACACTCAAGACAGTGTAGTTTAGAGCGTTGATCAGTATGACAGTGAATTATAGACACTCAAGACAGTGTAGTTTAGAGCGTTGATCAGTATGACAGTGAATTATAGACACTCAAGACAGTGTAGTTTAGAGCGTTGATCAGTATGACAGTGAATTATAGACACTCAAGACAGTGTAGTTTAGAGCGTTGATCAGTATGACAGTGAATTATAGACACTCAAGACAGTGTAGTTTAGAGCGTTGATCAGTATGACGGTGAATTATAGACACTCAAGACAGTGTAGTTTAGAGCTTTGATCAGTATGACGGTGAATTATAGACACTCAAGACAGTGTAGTTTAGAGCGTTGATCAGTATGACAGTGAATTATAGACACTCAAGGCAGTGTAGTTTAGAGCGTTGATCAGTATGACAGTGAATTATAGACACTCAAGACAGTGTAGTTTAGAGCGTTGATCAGTATGACAGTGAATTATAGACACTCAAGACAGTGTAGTTTAGAGCGTTGATCAGTATGACAGTGAATTATAGACACGCAAGACAGTGTAGTTTAGAGCTTTGATCAGTATGACGGTGAATTATAGACACTCAAGACATTGTAGTTTAGAGCGTTGATCAGTATGACGGTGAAGTATAGACACTCAAGATAGTGTAGTTTAGAGCGTTGATCAGTATGACAGTGAATTATAGACACTCAAGACAGTGTAGTTTAGAGCGTTGATCAGTATGACAGTGAAATATAGACACTCAAGACAGTGTAGTTTAGAGCGTTGATCAGTATGACAGTGAATTATAGACACTCAAGGCAGTGTAGTTTAGAGCGTTGATCAGTATGACAGTGAATTATAGACACTCAAGACAGTGTAGTTTAGAGCGTTGATCAGTATGACAGTGAATTATAGACACGCAAGACAGTGTAGTTTAGAGCGTTGATCAGTATGACAGTGAATTATAGACACTCAAGACAGTGTAGTTTAGAGCGTTGATCAGTATGACAGTGAATTATAGACACTCAAGGCAGTGTAGTTTAGAGCGTTGATCAGTATGACAATGAATTATAGACACTCAAGTCTGTGTAGTTTAGAGCGTTGATCTGTATGACAGTGAATTATAGACACTCAAGACTGTGTAGTTTAGAGCGTTGATCAGTATGACAGTGAATTATAGACACTCAAGACAGTGTAGTTTAGAGCGTTGATCAGTATGACATTGAATTATAGACACTCAAGACAGTGTAGTTTAGAGCGTTGATCAGTATGACAGTGAATTATAGACACTCAAGACAGTGTAGTTTAGAGCGTTGACCAGTATGACAGTGAATTATAGACACTCAAGGCAGTGTAGTTTAGAGCGTTGATCAGTATGACAGTGAATTATAGACACTCAAGACAGTGTAGTTTAGAGCGTTGATCAGTATGACAGTGAATTATAGACACGCAAGACAGCGTAGTTTAGAGCGTTGATCAGTATGACAGTGAATTATAAACACTCAAGACAGTGTAGTTTAGAGCGTTGATCAGTATGACAGTGAATTATAGACACTCAAGGCAATGTAGTTTAGAGCGTTGATCAGTATGACAGTGAATTATAGACACTCAAGACAGTGTAGTTTAGAGCGTTGATCAGTATGACAGTGAATTATAGACACTCAAGACAGTGTAGTTTAGAGCGTTGATCAGTATGACAGTGAATTATAGACACTCAAGACAGTGTAGTTTAGAGCGTTGATCAGTATGACAGTGAATTATAGACACTCAAGACAGTGTAGTTTAGAGCGTTGATCAGTATGACAGTGAATTATAGACACTCAAGACAGTGTAGTTTAGAGCGTTGATCAGTACGACAGTGAATTATAGACACTCAAGACAGTGTAGTTTAGAGCGTTGATCAGTACGTCAGTGAATTATAGACACTCAAGACAGTGTAGTTTAGAGCGTTGATCAGTACGACAGTGAATTATAGACACTCAAGACAGTGTAGTTTAGAGCGTTGATCAGTACGACAGTGAATTATAGACACTCAAGACAGTGTAGTTTAGAGCGTTGATCAGTACGACAGTGAATTATAGACACTCAAGACAGTGTAGTTTAGAGCGTTGATCAGTATGACAGTGAATTATAGACACTCAAGACAGTGTAGTTTAGAGCGTTGATCAGTATGACAGTGAATTATAGACACTCAAGACAGTGTAGTTTAGAGCGTTGATCAGTATGACAGTGAATTATAGACACTCAAGACAGTGTAGTTTAGAGCGTTGATCAGTATGACGGTGAATTATAGACACTCAAGACAGTGTAGTTTAGAGCTTTGATCAGTATGACGGTGAATTATAGACACTCAAGACAGTGTAGTTTAGAGCGTTGATCAGTATGACAGTGAATTATAGACACTCAAGGCAGTGTAGTTTAGAGCGTTCATCAGTATGACAGTGAATTATAGACACTCAAGACAGTGTAGTTTAGAGCGTTGATCAGTATGACAGTGAATTATAGACACGCAAGACAGTGTAGTTTAGAGCGTTGATCAGTATGACGGTGAATTATAGACACTCAAGACATTGTAGTTTAGAGCGTTGATCAGTATGACGGTGAAGTATAGACACTCAAGATAGTGTAGTTTAGAGCGTTGATCAGTATGACAGTGAATTATAGACACTCAAGACAGTGTAGTTTAGAGCGTTGATCAGTATGACAGTGAAATATAGACACTCAAGACAGTGTAGTTTAGACCGTTGATCAGTATGACAGTGAATTATAGACACTCAAGGCAGTGTAGTTTAGAGCTTTGATCAGTATGACAGTGAATTATAGACACTCAAGACAGTGTAGTTTAGAGCGTTGATCAGTATGACAGTGAATTATAGACACGCAAGACAGTGTAGTTTAGAGCGTTGATCAGTATGACAGTGAATTATAGACACTCAAGACAGTGTAGTTTAGAGCGTTGATCAGTATGACAGTGAATTATAGACACTCAAGGCAGTGTAGTTTAGAGCGTTGATCAGTATGACAGTGAATTATAGACACTCAAGACTGTGTAGTTTAGAGCGTTGATCAGTATGACAGTGAATTATAGACACGCAAGACAGTGTAGTTTAGAGCGTTGATCAGTATGACAGTGAATTATAGACACTCAAGACAGTGTAGTTTAGAGCGTTGATCAGTATGACAGTGAATTATAGACACTCAAGACAGTGTAGTTTAGAGCGTTGATCAGTATGACAGTGAATTATAGACACTCAAGACAGTGTAGTTTAGAGCGTTGATCAGTATGACAGTGAATTATAGACACTCAAGACAGTGTAGTTTAGAGCGTTGATCAGTATGACGGTGAATTATAGACACTCAAGACAGTGTAGTTTAGAGCTTTGATCAGTATGACAGTGAATTATAGACACTCAAGACAGTGTAGTTTAGAGCGTTGATCAGTATGACAGTGAATTATAGACACTCAAGGCAGTGTAGTTTAGAGCGTTGATCAGTATGACAGTGAATTATAGACACTCAAGACAGTGTAGTTTAGAGCGTTGATCAGTATGACAGTGAATTATAGACACTCAAGACAGTGTAGTTTAGAGCGTTGATCAGTATGACAGTGAATTATAGACACTCAAGACAGTGTAGTTTAGAGCGTTGATCAGTACGACAGTGAATTATAGACACTCAAGACAGTGTAGTTTAGAGCGTTGATCAGTACGACAGTGAATTATAGACACTCAAGACAGTGTAGTTTAGAGCGTTGATCAGTATGACAGTGAATTATAGACACTCAAGACAGTGTAGTTTAGAGCGTTGATCAGTACGACAGTGAATTATAGACACTCAAGACAGTGTAGTTTAGAGCGTTGATCAGTATGACAGTGAATTATAGACACTCAAGACAGTGTAGTTTAGAGCGTTGATCAGTATGACAGTGAATTATAGACACTCAAGACAGTGTAGTTTAGAGCGTTGATCAGTATGACAGTGAATTATAGACACTCAAGACAGTGTAGTTTAGAGCTTTGATCAGTATGACAGTGAATTATAGACACGCAAGACAGTGTAGTTTAGGGCGTTGATCAGTATGACAGTGAATTATAGACACTCAAGACAGTGTAGTTTAGAGCGTTGATCAGTATGACAGTGAATTATAGACACTCAAGACAGTGTAGTTTAGAGCGTTGATCAGTACGACAGTGAATTATAGACACTCAAGGCAGTGTAGTTTAGAGCTTTGATCAGTATGACAGTGAATTATAGACACTCAAGACAGTGTAGTTTAGAGCGTTGATCAGTATGACAGTGAATTATAGACACGCAAGACAGTGTAGTTTAGAGCGTTGATCAGTATGACAGTGAATTATAGACACTCAAGACAGTGTAGTTTAGAGCGTTGATCAGTATGACAATGAATTATAGACACTCAAGACAGTGTAGTTTAGAGCGTTGACCAGTATGACAGTGAATTATAGACACTCAAGGCAATGTAGTTTAGAGCGTTGATCAGTATGACAGTGAATTATAGACACTCAAGACAGTGTAGTTTAGAGCGTTGATCAGTATGACAGTGAATTATAGACACTCAAGACAGTGTAGTTTAGAGCGTTGATCAGTATGACAGTGAATTATAGACACTCAAGACAGTGTAGTTTAGAGCGTTGATCAGTAAGACAGTGAAATATAGACACTCAAGACAGTGTAGTTTAGAGCGTTGATCAGTATGACAGTGAATTATAGACACTCAAGGCAGTGTAGTTTAGAGCTTTGATCAGTATGACAGTGAATTATAGACACTCAAGACAGTGTAGTTTAGAGCGTTGATCAGTATGACAGTGAATTATAGACACGCAAGACAGTGTAGTTTAGAGCGTTGATCAGTATGACAGTGAATTATAGACACTCAAGACAGTGTAGTTTAGAGCGTTGATCAGTATGAGAGTGAATTATAGACACTCAAGGCAGTGTAGTTTAGAGCGTTGATCAGTATGACAGTGAATTATAGACACTCAAGACTGTGTAGTTTAGAGCGTTGATCAGTATGACAGTGAATTATAGACACGCAAGACAGTGTAGTTTAGAGCGTTGATCAGTATGACAGTGAATTATAGACACTCAAGACAGTGTAGTTTAGAGCGTTGATCAGTATGACATTGAATTATAGACACTCAAGACAGTGTAGTTTAGAGCGTTGATCAGTATGACAGTGAATTATAGACACTCAAGACAGTGTAGTTTAGAGCGTTGACCAGTATGACAGTGAATTATAGACACTCAAGGCAGTGTAGTTTAGAGCGTTGATCAGTATGACAGTGAATTATAGACACTCAAGACAGTGTAGTTTAGAGCGTTGATCAGTATGACAGTGAATTATAGACACGCAAGACAGCGTAGTTTAGAGCGTTGATCAGTATGACAGTGAATTATAAACACTCAAGACAGTGTAGTTTAGAGCGTTGATCAGTATGACAGTGAATTATAGACACTCAAGGCAATGTAGTTTAGAGCGTTGATCAGTATGACAGTGAATTATAGACACTCAAGACAGTGTAGTTTAGAGCGTTGATCAGTATGACAGTGAATTATAGACACTCAAGACAGTGTAGTTTAGAGCGTTGATCAGTATGACAGTGAATTATAGACACTCAAGACAGTGTAGTTTAGAGCGTTGATCAGTATGACAGTGAATTATAGACACTCAAGACAGTGTAGTTTAGAGCGTTGATCAGTATGACAGTGAATTATAGACACTCAAGACAGTGTAGTTTAGAGCGTTGATCAGTACGACAGTGAATTATAGACACTCAAGACAGTGTAGTTTAGAGCGTTGATCAGTACGACAGTGAATTATAGACACTCAAGACAGTGTAGTTTAGAGCGTTGATCAGTATGACAGTGAATTATAGACACTCAAGACAGTGTAGTTTAGAGCGTTGATCAGTACGACAGTGAATTATAGACACTCAAGACAGTGTAGTTTAGAGCGTTGATCAGTATGACAGTGAATTATAGACACTCAAGACAGTGTAGTTTAGAGCGTTGATCAGTATGACAGTGAATTATAGACACTCAAGACAGTGTAGTTTAGAGCGTTGATCAGTATGACAGTGAATTATAAACACTCAAGACAGTGTAGTTTAGAGCGTTGATCAGTATGACAGTGAATTATAGACACTCAAGGCAATGTAGTTTAGAGCGTTGATCAGTATGACAGTGAATTATAGACACTCAAGACAGTGTAGTTTAGAGCGTTGATCAGTATGACAGTGAATTATAGACACTCAAGACAGTGTAGTTTAGAGCGTTGATCAGTATGACAGTGAATTATAGACACTCAAGACAGTGTAGTTTAGAGCGTTGATCAGTATGACAGTGAATTATAGACACTCAAGACAGTGTAGTTTAGAGCGTTGATCAGTATGACAGTGAATTATAGACACTCAAGACAGTGTAGTTTAGAGCGTTGATCAGTACGACAGTGAATTATAGACACTCAAGACAGTGTAGTTTAGAGCGTTGATCAGTACGACAGTGAATTATAGACACTCAAGACAGTGTAGTTTAGAGCGTTGATCAGTATGACAGTGAATTATAGACACTCAAGACAGTGTAGTTTAGAGCGTTGATCAGTACGACAGTGAATTATAGACACTCAAGACAGTGTAGTTTAGAGCGTTGATCAGTATGACAGTGAATTATAGACACTCAAGACAGTGTAGTTTAGAGCGTTGATCAGTATGACAGTGAATTATAGACACTCAAGACAGTGTAGTTTAGAGCGTTGATCAGTATGACAGTGAATTATAGACACTCAAGACAGTGTAGTTTAGAGCTTTGATCAGTATGACAGTGAATTATAGACACGCAAGACAGTGTAGTTTAGGGCGTTGATCAGTATGACAGTGAATTATAGACACTCAAGACAGTGTAGTTTAGAGCGTTGATCAGTATGACAGTGAATTATAGACACTCAAGACAGTGTAGTTTAGAGCGTTGATCAGTACGACAGTGAATTATAGACACTCAAGACAGTGTAGTTTAGAGCGTTGATCAGTACGAGAGTGAATTATAGACACGCAAGACAGTGTAGTTTAGAGCGTTGATCAGTACGACAGTGAATTATAGACACTCAAAACACTGTAGTTTAGAGCGTTGATCAGTATGGCAGTGAATTATAGACACTCAAGACAGTGTAGTTTAGAGCGTTGATCAGTACGACAGTGAATTATAGACACGCAAGACAGTGTAGTTTAGAGCGTTGATCAGTATGACAGTGAATTATAGACACTCAAGACAGTGTAGTTTAGAGCGTTGATCAGTATGACAGTGAATTATAGACACTCAAGACAGTGTAGTTTAGAGCGTTGATCAGTATGACAGTGAATTATAGACACTCAAGACAGTGTAGTTTAGAGCGTTGATCAGTAAGACAGTGAAATATAGACACTCAAGACAGTGTAGTTTAGAGCGTTGATCAGTATGACAGTGAATTATAGACACTCAAGGCAGTGTAGTTTAGAGCTTTGATCAGTATGACAGTGAATTATAGACACTCAAGACAGTGTAGTTTAGAGCGTTGATCAGTATGACAGTGAATTATAGACACGCAAGACAGTGTAGTTTAGAGCGTTGATCAGTATGACAGTGAATTATAGACACTCAAGACAGTGTAGTTTAGAGCGTTGATCAGTATGAGAGTGAATTATAGACACTCAAGGCAGTGTAGTTTAGAGCGTTGATCAGTATGACAGTGAATTATAGACACTCAAGACTGTGTAGTTTAGAGCGTTGATCAGTATGACAGTGAATTATAGACACGCAAGACAGTGTAGTTTAGAGCGTTGATCAGTATGACAGTGAATTATAGACACTCAAGACAGTGTAGTTTAGAGCGTTGATCAGTATGACATTGAATTATAGACACTCAAGACAGTGTAGTTTAGAGCGTTGATCAGTATGACAGTGAATTATAGACACTCAAGACAGTGTAGTTTAGAGCGTTGACCAGTATGACAGTGAATTATAGACACTCAAGGCAGTGTAGTTTAGAGCGTTGATCAGTATGACAGTGAATTATAGACACTCAAGACAGTGTAGTTTAGAGCGTTGATCAGTATGACAGTGAATTATAGACACGCAAGACAGCGTAGTTTAGAGCGTTGATCAGTATGACAGTGAATTATAAACACTCAAGACAGTGTAGTTTAGAGCGTTGATCAGTATGACAGTGAATTATAGACACTCAAGGCAATGTAGTTTAGAGCGTTGATCAGTATGACAGTGAATTATAGACACTCAAGACAGTGTAGTTTAGAGCGTTGATCAGTATGACAGTGAATTATAGACACTCAAGACAGTGTAGTTTAGAGCGTTGATCAGTATGACAGTGAATTATAGACACTCAAGACAGTGTAGTTTAGAGCGTTGATCAGTATGACAGTGAATTATAGACACTCAAGACAGTGTAGTTTAGAGCGTTGATCAGTATGACAGTGAATTATAGACACTCAAGACAGTGTAGTTTAGAGCGTTGATCAGTACGACAGTGAATTATAGACACTCAAGACAGTGTAGTTTAGAGCGTTGATCAGTACGACAGTGAATTATAGACACTCAAGACAGTGTAGTTTAGAGCGTTGATCAGTATGACAGTGAATTATAGACACTCAAGACAGTGTAGTTTAGAGCGTTGATCAGTACGACAGTGAATTATAGACACTCAAGACAGTGTAGTTTAGAGCGTTGATCAGTATGACAGTGAATTATAGACACTCAAGACAGTGTAGTTTAGAGCGTTGATCAGTATGACAGTGAATTATAGACACTCAAGACAGTGTAGTTTAGAGCGTTGATCAGTATGACAGTGAATTATAAACACTCAAGACAGTGTAGTTTAGAGCGTTGATCAGTATGACAGTGAATTATAGACACTCAAGGCAATGTAGTTTAGAGCGTTGATCAGTATGACAGTGAATTATAGACACTCAAGACAGTGTAGTTTAGAGCGTTGATCAGTATGACAGTGAATTATAGACACTCAAGACAGTGTAGTTTAGAGCGTTGATCAGTATGACAGTGAATTATAGACACTCAAGACAGTGTAGTTTAGAGCGTTGATCAGTATGACAGTGAATTATAGACACTCAAGACAGTGTAGTTTAGAGCGTTGATCAGTATGACAGTGAATTATAGACACTCAAGACAGTGTAGTTTAGAGCGTTGATCAGTACGACAGTGAATTATAGACACTCAAGACAGTGTAGTTTAGAGCGTTGATCAGTACGACAGTGAATTATAGACACTCAAGACAGTGTAGTTTAGAGCGTTGATCAGTATGACAGTGAATTATAGACACTCAAGACAGTGTAGTTTAGAGCGTTGATCAGTACGACAGTGAATTATAGACACTCAAGACAGTGTAGTTTAGAGCGTTGATCAGTATGACAGTGAATTATAGACACTCAAGACAGTGTAGTTTAGAGCGTTGATCAGTATGACAGTGAATTATAGACACTCAAGACAGTGTAGTTTAGAGCGTTGATCAGTATGACAGTGAATTATAGACACTCAAGACAGTGTAGTTTAGAGCTTTGATCAGTATGACAGTGAATTATAGACACGCAAGACAGTGTAGTTTAGGGCGTTGATCAGTATGACAGTGAATTATAGACACTCAAGACAGTGTAGTTTAGAGCGTTGATCAGTATGACAGTGAATTATAGACACTCAAGACAGTGTAGTTTAGAGCGTTGATCAGTACGACAGTGAATTATAGACACTCAAGACAGTGTAGTTTAGAGCGTTGATCAGTACGAGAGTGAATTATAGACACGCAAGACAGTGTAGTTTAGAGCGTTGATCAGTACGACAGTGAATTATAGACACTCAAAACACTGTAGTTTAGAGCGTTGATCAGTATGGCAGTGAATTATAGACACTCAAGACAGTGTAGTTTAGAGCGTTGATCAGTACGACAGTGAATTATAGACACGCAAGACAGTGTAGTTTAGAGCGTTGATCAGTATGACAGTGAATTATAGACACTCAAGACAGTGTAGTTTAGAGCGTTGATCAGTATGACAGTGAATTATAGACACTCAAGACAGTGTAGTTTAGAGCGTTTATCAGTATGACAGTGAATTATAGACACTCAAGACAGTGTAGTTTAGAGCGTTGATCAGTATGACAGTGAATTATAGACACTCAAGACAGTGTAGTTTAGAGCGTTGATCAGTATGACAGTGAATTATAGACACTCAAGACAGTGTAGTTTAGAGCGTTGATCAGTACGACAGTGAATTATAGACACTCAAGACAGTGTAGTTTAGAGCGTTGATCAGTACGACATTGAATTATAGACACTCAAGACAGTGTAGTTTAGAGCGTTGATCAGTATGACAGTGAATTATAGACACTCAAGACAGTGTAGTTTAGAGCGTTGATCAGTATGACAGTGAATTATAGACACTCAAGACAGTGTAGTTTAGAGCGTTGATCAGTATGACAGTGAATTATAGACACTCAAGACAGTGTAGTTTAGAGCGTTGATCAGTATGACAGTGAATTATAGACACTCAAGACAGTGTAGTTTAGAGCGTTGATCAGTATGACAGTGAATTATAGACACTCAAGACAGTGTAGTTTAGAGCGTTGATCAGTATGACAGTGAATTATAGACACTCAAGACAGTGTAGTTTAGAGCGTTGATCAGTATGACAGTGAATTATAGACACTCAAGACAGTGTAGTTTAGAGCGTTGATCAGTATGACAGTGAATTATAGACACTCAAGACAGTGTAGTTTAGAGCGTTGATCAGTATGACAGTGAATTATAGACACTCAAGACAGTGTAGTTTAGAGCGTTGATCAGTATGACAGTGAATTATAGACACTCAAGACAGTGTAGTTTAGAGCGTTGATCAGAATGACAGTGAATTATAGACACTCAAGAAAGAGGACGAGAAACTTACAAACGTATACGTACACACGTATACGTATACACGTATACGTACACACGTATACGTACATACGTATACGTACATACGTATACGTACATACGTATACGTACACACGTATACGTACACATGTATACGTACACAAGTATACGTACACACGTATACGTATAAATAATCATCAAGATAAGCTGGACGCAGAGAAAGACTGACATAAAGTAGGGATTAAGGAAGAAGAATGTCTGCTACATTCCATCAGGAGAAGAAGGCCGGTTAAGTAAGTCGATTGGAAAAGAAGACCTGGGAGTCTGGTACTTAGAAGCTTAGAATGATAACTTCCAGGAAAAAAACAGAAGATTTAGAAGAAAAATGGGATGGATTTACAACAGAAAGCATTGGACAGAAGTGTCTGGAAAGATTGCGAGGAGACGCCAACTATAGTTATAGCTACACACCACCATCATTATAATGGGTGCTATTTGTCGCTGTGGTGTGCACACAGTTCACTTTCCAACTCGTGTGACGTAACTTTCTCTGTCCGTCGTCAGTGCGACATCGAAATGACATCACCTGTCAGATCAAGTAGAGAACATGTTGTCTGACAACGACAACCCGATAAACACAATTATACATCTCGCTAGACGTACGGCGCAAACACCGCGCGTGGTTAGCATCAATCATAAAGCTAGACAGGTCGATCGTGTCATTACAATTCAGCACACTAATACAAATTATCCATTTCCCATTCAATTACCATTAGTCCCGTGTGTACGTCGCTGACAGGTCCGTCTCGTTGGCCACGTTCGGTAGCATAGCTTTGTTCCCCTCCGTGACACATCTTGCTTGTGCTTTCCACGAAGAACGTCGCGACACGCAAACCAACATTTCATTATCACAGAAACGCAGCTGTGTGTTTGTGACTGATTGAGCTGGATTCCCCGTTGTCTTTGTTAGGTTATATCTTATCGTCACATTGGATCAATATCACGAAACGTTGGATGCGTTAAATGACAGCATGGTATCGTGTGTAGTGTAATGCTTGTAAGAGGATTCGTTGAACGAGGGGTTTTTATATTGTGGCGTGACGCACCATACGTCTTGCATAATGTGACTCTCTCGCACATTCTGTAACAGCATAGGAGCGGCCTCTGCGAGGATATTATCCAAACCAGCCGCGCAAAGTTCTAATTTATATAAACAACTTCATGTATAATAGGAGAATAATATAGATTATAATATGCAACGTAATCCTGTTTTTCAGACGTTGATTGTGGAACCATTCTACCAGGCTGCGTGGAGCAATAATCTCAACCAGGTTCAAGACATCCCGGGAATAACTAACAAATTGTTATATTCATCATCAGGTGCCGAGTCTGTTGCATGTGAAAGTGATCATGACCCTCCATTTGACGTGGTCACAGGTGTACCTTAATATTTCCGTTGCGCCTTTTCCAAGCCGGCGTTGTATTAAAGGTTTGTGTATATGAGGCGATGCCGTGATTACGTATTTTTAGCATTAATTTCGTAGCATTAGTTACGATTGTCTCAACACGTAAACACCACGAAATCGCTGCAATGCATCGTCCCTGGTAAATCATGTCATTAATCTTGTTATATACTTCGATGTTGCGACCCACGCGTTATTAGATGAATCATCCGAGGTGACTCACTCGGTGAATAAAACTTTCCAGCTGGATAAACTGTTTGCAGGTGACGTCTTTTTAATAACCCTTACTTCGAACAAGACGAGTTGCTAACGGATTAGGGTTGTGTATGGATGTAGCTTAGGTCAGATATCGTGTTCGATGCATTATTCAGTTAGATACGTCAAAGTTGCATAACGTTATTGCATTGGTGTTTGGCTTAATCATTGTTGGCAGTCGCGTTTATTCACATTGAGCAATTAATTAATTTGATGACTAATCAGAAACGTTGCAAACCATACTGCTCCGTTATTGTTTATGGGAATTCAACATATCAGCATTCCTGTTTTGTATTGCAATTTACGGCTGATTAATTGGTTACCGAGAAAGCTATGACAATTGTGAGGTCGTCACAGTAGACAATTGTGAGGTCCTGGTATACTGTAACGCATGTCGTCCGCTTGAGGTCGCCTTTGTTGATCTTCCTAGTTGTTGTTACTGACATATTGTTGCGTCGATGATACTTTTAAAATCCCCCATCATTAGAACTGTGTTCCACGACTAATTGACTTGTTATACTACACAGTAGATTTCTAATCAACCCTTGTAATCGTAAGGTTTATACAAGTGTAGGAAAGAAGCAAGTCAAAAGTCAACGCGTGAATGCTTCGTCATAATCCTAGTATATTTTGGCACCGTAAAACACATACTTCTTCCAACTACACAATCAAGGGAGAACTGAAGTCGTAAAACACTGAAACATACGCAATTAAAATGTAATAAATAATCATCGATCTGAAATTATATATTATTTCACCGTCGATTGCTGTACTGCTCGTTGAATTAATCGTAGGAAATGTTGTGCACCATAAATTATTTCCTCTTCGTCAGGAGATTGGAAACAGCAAAATTAGAATCCATATAATCATCGTTGCTTCGTGACTGTTTAAAAATACTAAACGATCTCTTATGACGATATCGATAATCATACTTTGTTCGTCACTGTTTCGTATCCTCGCAACATAATTAATTCACGTGCAATTAATGTCTGCATCAGTATAGAGCCGCAATAAAATGTACACCATTAGAACCATAAATACGTATTTACAATAAACACACCGAACGTCCGGTTCACCGGCCTCATGTCGACACAAGTTCCGGTTCAGACGCGGCGCGCGCAGTGTGCGCTGCGCGTCACGCCACCGATTTCTGCGCAGTGACCTCAGCGCCAGAGCCGACATTTGTGACTCTCGCCTCGACCGTTAGATGCCCGTCCTTGTGCACGCACGCCTTCACGGCGTACGGGTCTATGGCGACCGGCAGCGCGATCCGCTTGGCATACTGGTGTAGGTGCGATTTGTCATGTTCGCCGCCAGAGAGGAGCTCGTTGCGGTAAGCGATGACGATAAGCGCGTAGCCGCCGCTCATCACCTTGACCGTCGTGCGCGCGCGCACGCACTCCTCGTGCACGCCGATGGCTAGATACAGCACGTGACCCACGAAGGCGCCACTAGCGTCCGTTTCGCGCACCAGTTCGGTGTTAGTCACCTCGAATATCGTCCGCTCTTCGTCGTCCGCGTCCGATCTGTATTCGTCGGGAATCCCGTTCACAGCGTCCGATTCCCGTTTCGTTTTCTCGCCAGCCGCCATTGTTTTTGGTACCGACGGATCGGGAGTTGCGTCCACACGTGGCTTCGCTTCGGTCCACGTGAACGTCTCGACGGCCGCCATGGCTATCGTCGTCCGCTCGCACTCTTCGTCTTTCAGTCGCTCCGAGTCGCGCGCGCATGCCGACATCGGGCGCTCCTTGTGGTCGTAGTAATACACGGACACGTGCTCGTGAAATGTCGTCTGTTTCCTCAGACTCGCCTGCCGCCGACGGAACAGGCCGACGGCCGGGCGCTCCTCGCTGTTCGACTTCTTCAGGATGGACGAGTACGGGATGGCGGTGACGGACTGCGAGCGGCGGCGGCAGTCAGGGGTCTGGGCCGCGCCGTACCCGACCGTCGCCTCCCCCAGAGACAGCCCGGCGAAGCTGAGCGGGTCGCTGTGCCAACGCGCCGACTGCGCGATGAAGCGGTCTCGCCGGTACTTGGCCGAGACGGCGCTGCCGCCGAGATGGCCGTTCTTGGGCGCCGAGCGAGAGCTGCTCGGCTGCCGGTAGATGTTCTTCACTTGCGGCTTCTGGTCCGCAGACGGGTCCGGCGTCCGGCCGAGAGACTGGCTCCGTCCCCTGCGGAACATGCTCGCGATGGACGTCGGGAAGAGGCCTATGCCATTGCGGCTGGAATGTGTGGGGACGCGCGGCTGTTGGCGGTGTGGCAAGGACAATGTCTGGACGCTGACTACCGCGGACATGCTACGTTCGGACGGTCTCACTCAGGCGTTCACGGCTCGGACACTGAAACAAGCAAGGCGATGCGTTATTAGCAGATGCAGTGTTAATTGCATTTAGCAGGATCAACTCAAGGCGAAATCTGCTCATTGGGTCATCTCGAGATGTGAGCAACTTGTTGAAGGTTCTCTGAAATGGGAACATTCTCAAAGGCACTGATACAACCAACTGTTATACTGTGATATACCTTATGCAGCAGCCACGTCATACGGGTAGTTGACCTTTTTGAAAAGTCGGCAGACAGATTACCCGGAACACGCTACAAAGAAAGCATCAATCGGATATGACGCACACTAACCAGAAGACGTTTCGCATCAACGGAAACAACGACGATGAATGTCAACGGTTTCATGCTATAAACGCCGTTTTGTTCCCTTACACGTGTAACGCATAGCAAGCTAATAACTCTGCACATAGCATATTCCTTTCTCTTTCCTTCTTTGACATTTCTTTTTGTTTTATCTTTGCTGGATGTCTTCGTGTTAAATACTTGTAATTCCGAGATGCATTCACACATTTAATTACGCAAAATTGCCCTTGCTGTCAGCCGTCCATTCATCGAACATGTAGCGAGGGGCGTCGCACGCAAGCTTCTCGGTAGTATATAGAAACGGAATGTATGTAAATGCGTGGTAAGAATATTTATACGGAGAAGCACGCGAGCAAACACAGTTCACACTTCCGGTGTAATTACCATCACACTGCATGTGTGCGACTTCGACGTGTATAATAAGTCCATAGTCGATGGACAACATTACGTTAGTATGACAGTTATTTCTTACATGTTAATAATATCCAGCGTCTGGTGACAAACGAACATTGGGTTTACCTAACCCAGCTAATCAGCGTATTTTCTCAAGAAGTTACGTATTTCCACTTCTCAATTGCGTATAAGCCGTAGAAGAAGTGAAATTTTCTTAAGGTTCTACCTGCATAACGTAAAGCTGGTAAATAGTTGTTAAAATCTGCGTTTCATCAGCCCTAGAAATATGCAAAAATACACCAAGTCACTGTACGACAAGTAAACCCAATGAATCCAGAACCTAGCATGTAAAACTACATGGCCTAATCGAAGTGCTACGAGGGCCTGGCTGAGAGACATTCGTCAACCAGTCCCAGACACTCATGGGACGCCTTCCATGCTTCAGTTGTCTTGTGCCGATCGTGCCAGAACTGACAACTAGGCGCTCTAAATTATGTTTTCAAAGAGCTTCTAGCAACGAGATGTTGTACCTGGAGGTGATCGACAAGGAACCAAAGTTCTCTTTTCTGTCTCCCGCTGAGACGTGACCGTCAGTCCAAGGAATACATTCATCTTACATTGCGTCCATCCAACGTTCGTAGCTCAGAATAGGTTACACTGGACCAGTTCACGAAACAACCACCGGCGCGCACGAGGAATGAGTGTTCTTTGTCGGCATTCGTCATGATTTAATCTTTAAACTCCTCTTTGAATATTACAGTTTTGGTGCGCATGCGTGCGAGTCTAAATGCATACCTACACCAATGAATACCTCACCCACAAATACCGTTCACCAATCAAAGAAACGGTATTTCGTATGATTATGCGTGTCAACAATTAAAAAAATTCGAAATCGCCAAATCATTCACCACATTCAAATATCGCGCGCTCATCCGGGTTCTATTCCCGTGTCGCGCGATTTGTTTTCGACGTTTTTCCCTAACTCTCTGTAGCGACAAATATGACTTGGGGTGCGTGCCGTGCAGCTAAGTATGACGAGCATGATTGGATTCACATAAATGAAGTGACGACTCTATGCATCTTTATCAACACGGACTGCATTTGAATGAATGTGTTTTAATGCCTGTTGACAACACTTAGTTATAGCTGCGTTATTTGGCGACAGGAATGAACCTGTGTACGATAATTCCAAACGAGGTACATGATGGATTCCGTACACAGATTAACTCGGCTTAAATGGGTCATTTCAGGCTTCGTTGCACTTCGTACAACTCGTCCTTATAGCGCGTGAATCTTCATTAGCGGGGGCGACAGTTGCCAAGATCGACGAGAAATTGGTCGCGTCTGTGTTGTTAGAGCATGTCGATGGCTCGTTGCAAGAAACGAAAACTTCGTTAATGTCGACCACTGTATGAATCGTTGTAATGCAATTCGTTGTCGATAGACCAAAGTAGGCGACTTCGTTAACTTGCAAGTTACTATGCGAATGATCGAGTTAAGACGACAACCTAATTAATTTACACCTTCCGAACTATCATACCGGAGTCCTTTAGTGGGCGAGTCCTATGACGGAGCAAGATGATATAGTCGAGGATGTGTGTGTGTGTGTGTGTGTGTGTGTGTGTGTGTGTGTGTGTGTGTGTGTGTGTGCGTGCGTGCGTGCGTGCGTGCGTGCGTGCGTGCGTGCGTGCGTGCGTGCGTGCGTGCGTGCGTGCGTGCGTGCGTGCGTGCGTGCGTATTTATGGCATACGTTAGCTTACCCAGTACAACTTATTAATATTAATTAATCACGATTGCGTTTTGAACTTTATAAAGAAACTGCTTTTTGAAAAAGTGTGTTTATCGTTTCTTCGATAATCTTGCATGCAAACTATTTTCGAAATTTGTCACCGGTGTTTTCTGAAAAGCAACATATATCCTCATCCTGATTGAAAAGGAAGGACTGCGCGATGAGGGAGATACAGTGTGAGAGGAGATTGGTGGTGGAGTCGGCTGCGACGTGATGAGTGACGGACGTATAAAAGAACCAGTAACCAGCATCAGTGCCAGCCTCTCCCGAGCAGTATTTCATGGACGAAGAGGAGAAAAACAACACTGTTCCAGGAACAAACCCGGAGTTAATGTCATTACATATAATGTGTGCCTTTTAGTCGTTTCACACCGCCACTCTCGCTGCTCGCTTCCTTTGCGGTGAGTTCGAACCTTTCCGAAAGGTTGCACTGATATTGGTGTTTCCATGCGCTTTATCGTTGATGATTCCCCAGTACGCCGCCGAATCGTCTCTATCAAGCCAGTATGGTGCCACTTAGTTTCGATGATGAATGCCTGTTCGTTCCAACGAGACAGCCAACTGCGTGGCCGGAAGCAGTGGCGACCAGAGTCGATGCCGTTGCTTTTACTGCGCTCGGATCTGCCCCGTTTTTCAACGAATCACCGAGTCGTGACAAGCGGTTTCCCGACAATTGTGCCGCTTCTAATTGCCACGTCTGGATCCCGACCAACTGCTATCATATCCCCGTCGCTCGCCACAGCTGACAACGCAAACGAATCATTTCCTCGCCGCGTTTGAAAGGTTGATTGTAGAAAGGGTTTGATGTGGGCTACATATTCATTGATTGCGTGCCTGGCGTCTACGTGAATGCAGCTCAACATAATCCCGGAGTAGACGATTCGCTGTGGACAACGCAACGACGACAGCGAGCCACAATCAGATTGCGTGACAATGTAGATATCAGATAACGCAGATGACATGATGTGCTATTCCACGCTTAGCCGTTTGTCTTTTTCCTGGCTATCGCTTCCGATGTTCGTATAATGTATAGTTATGTATTATACACACCCGGAAGCAGTTATGCCAGCGAACAGTTCGCAGCTATGTCAGTATACAGCTATGCCAGCTGACAGTTATACCCAGCTCACAGCTATGTCGGCGAACAATTATGCAGCGCAACAGACAAGACGGGTGGTTTGTGTACAAAACTATTGCAATTACTGTTATTGTATTTGTGTTTGTTTCGCATTAGGTGTATCGTCCTTAATTATTAGTATCAGTCACTTGTGATTAATATTCATGTCTCCATGATGCATTCATAATAGTGTGCTCCCTTACATGAATTACACGAATGTGGTTATTTTATGTTTTATCAAATGCAAGACAAAGGTTAGTATGCATTATTCTGCGGATAGTGTATTTCTAGCGATGCGTATTGACGTATGCAGATAGTGCCTCTATCTATCCTCAACACGAGGTAATGGTTCTAATACATGCATATCTTCCATATGCACAGACAATCGCGTCTGCCAACAGTTTTCATACATCTCACTTTGTCTGTTTTTACGCCATCACAGAGAACGCGCTGTCGTCTAACGACAAACAAACCGTGGTGGCCGGCCAAACGTATGATTTGACATCGCGTGAACCTCACCCGTCTACACCAATTTATCGCATACGACATCAGCCCGTGAAGTGATTTGACGCCTTTCTGTTAATTATCGCTACCGCTGTGGCGAAGGACTCGTGTAAACAAACAAACTTGGTTCACACGTTGCGTTGACGGAGCAGTCAATGCGACATATGTGAGTCTATTGTTTGCACGAGTTCATTCCCGGTTACCACCGCACAAAGCAAGTCGATAGGATTATATTCTAACCACTGGTCGATCGTCATGGTGTCGTGATTAGAGTGGATTTCAATATCGTTTAATTAGGAGAATGACGTCATTGTTGAAGTGATGAGGTGATCGCAGATGTATGCGTAACTATCAAAACAATATTATTTATATTATTTAGGAGTAATAGTAATGTAATAATGTAATAGTATAGGATACCACGAGCTGAAAACATTGAAAGCGTCATTCCATGTTAGCTATGTATATGTATATATGTATATGTATATGTATAGATGCCACATTGTTATGCTGGGCCCACAAGCGTTTCTAATCATGACAAAAATATAAGCCAATGTGTGATTACCGCCGTTTCAAAGGTGACTTATATATAATTATAACTTTTAATATACCCCCCAATCACTGCTCTAAAGTGACTAGCTGGATGTGTTTACTATAGTGGAATATCATTACATTCCTAGTACAACTAGTGTCAAATGATTTGCATTAAAGGCGACTTATTCACCTGATTTTCAGTAATCCACGACGCATTCCCGTCATTGCTAGCGTTTCTAGTTGCTCTATTTAGAAGTGAATCCATAAAAATATGCAATTTCTTGACATCCGCGACCAAACAGTTTCCGTAGCAAGTTTGGTAAATTAAATTATACAATTATATATATATATATATCTTATAAAACGTTCGCACGTGTGACACACATATATACCTACACGCAGATCATTGACTTCAAGCAGAGGCATATATAACGCGACAAAATAAAAGACAAAGATCCTTATTCATTTAAATAATGGCGGACAACATGAAACCCGCGATAAAAAATAAAAACTCATCGTGGTCTGACCCTTCTCGTTTACAATCCACTGCAGCGTATTCGTCATGCTAAGCTGACGGTTGTGTCACGAATAGTTGTCATTTGTATGTCTAAAGGTTACGCGTATCGGATTGGTTTAAACACATTTCTCATTTGACCTAACGGGCAATCGAGTTTGTCTGGATTCCCAATCATGCTTCTGTGCCAGCGACAATCGGCGTGTGTCGCGGCTGTGGAACGTCTAGTCGGGCTGACTACCAGAACGGTCGCACAGTATTTCATCGATACATTTAAGTACATTGATTATTTAACGCTTCCCGATGAGCGTCTGGCATTTACAATGGCGTCGCCGTAGAAACGAAAACGACCTTTTTGAGTGTGTCGTTAAACCGCACTAATAACGTTGTGTTTCTGCTGTCATATCGGTAATTTAAGTATCTATAAAAGCATCACAATTCAAGTGGCCTCCGATGTGTGATCATAATTTTAGTTTTAACATCACGCCCCATTCCACATATGCTCTACCTGTGCGTTGTATTAATGTCCGAGTTTTATACGATGTAGACCTATTTATTTTTTCTTCACAGTATTTACAACTGTATACATTGTATGCCAAGTATTAGTATTTACAAAGCAGTGACCAATTTATATTATTTTATTGTCTATTGTACTTTCTTTTTGCACTTTCTTTTCATGCGTAATTTAAAAATACTATTTTATGTATTTACGTCCACACACGCGAACGGAGCATTAGCCCCGGATTTTATGGTGTTTAAATAAAATTATTATTATTATTATATGTAAATCTGTTTTCGGTTCACACTATTAAATACTAATAAATGCAAAAGAAGCGAACATCAAGTATCAACATTACAAATGTGTGACCAGTTATCAAAGACTTCGTCACGCTTCTGTAAATAGAATCGGCTCCGCTCAAGAATGACTAACAGTAACTATGCGAGCTCTCGTTTCCAAAATACCGTTCGCGAGTTAGCTAAGACGGGATCATGCCCGTTTTGTTTCGACAGATTATCAATGTACAATGTGCATTTATTTTTCTTAATTGTTATTAGTATGCACATGTGCTTGTATGATGGAAAAGAAATAATATGTTTCAATACACGATGTACACTGTAATCATTATTTAAAGAAATCACACTTCGTAGAACACTAAATGAGAGAGAAATGCTATGGTAAAATACACGACCGCCTTTGCACGGTGTACGTCAAGGCACGGTGTACGTCAATGCACGGTGTACGTCAATGCACGGTGTACGTCAAGGCACGGTGTACGTCAAGGCACGGTGTACGTCAAGGCACAGTGTACGTCAAGGCACGGTGTACGTCAAGGCACGGTGTACGTCAATGCACGGTGTACGTCAATGCACGGTGTACGTCAAGGCACGGTGTACGTCAATGCACGGTGTACGTCAAGGCACGGTGTACATCAAGGCACGGTGTACATCAAGGCACGGTGTACGTCAAGGCACGGTGTACATCAAGGCACGGTGTACGTCAAGACGCGGCGGTCGTCTCTGGATTGTTGCAGGCAATGCGCTGACAATTAATTTCGTTCTAAGGAGAAACATTCATCGTGCACACGTTTCTAGAAGGTATATCGGGCTACTCGACGTTTGTCAAGTGTTAACATCACGTTTATGACGATTCAAGTGAGGACACTACGACACGAACATTGCTGAGGATACCTCCGGAAATGGTGTTGATATGTGTAGGACTATCGGTGGACCGTGCTTAACATCGCTTCAAGTATAAACGATTAATGAGACTAATTTCAAATACAGAGCTAGTGAGAGAGAGAGGGTGGAGAGAGAGAGAGAGAGAGAAAGAGAGAGAGAGAGAGAGAGAGAGAGAGAGAGAAAGAGAGAGAGAGAGAGAGAGAGAGAGAGAGAGAGAGAGGGAGAGAGAGGGAGAGAGAGAGAAAGAGAGAGAAAGAGAGAGAGAGAGAGAGAGAGAGAGAGAGAGAGAGAGAGAGAAAGAGAGAGAGAAAGAGAGAGAGAAAGAGAGAGAGAGAGTTAAAATAAAATGTACAATTTATTTACATACATACATACTTATTTACTTACTTACTTAGTTAGTCATCTTCGCTCAAGGTAGAGCGCAGGGCCGAAACAAAAAAACCGAAACTTTTTTCCAATGCACTCTGTTATGCTGCTTTCTTCATTTCTTTCCAGGTGGTTCCATGTTTCTTTACTTCCTCGGCTATTGATCTCCTCCAAGTAGTTTTGGTCAGTCTAAGGCCTGTCTCGTGACATTGGTGTATCCTATCCATGTCCATTTTCTTCTTGCAGCAATCTCTTTCTTTGTTTGTGACTTTATCTTGCCATTTGGTTTTCAGGATGTATCTTAGACATTTGTTAATGAATGTTTGTAGCATTCGGGTTGTTGTCTTGGTTACTATCCATGTCTCAGAGCCATATAGCAGCACTCTTTTCACATTGGTGCTGAAGATTCTAATCTTATTCGTGTTGAGAAAGATTACGTGTTCCTCGCTGTATCTAAAATGCCGAATGCATACATAGCTGTGTGTTAATTAGTTTTTATGTTAGAGCACTTTAAAGCCACTCCCATCCACGTTTTCAAAAACACCTTTTTGGCCTACTTTCATCAAAAAAGTGTGTCGTTCTACTCACAGAAGTGTTAATATTAATCGGCTGCTAATACTTCAGTCTTTACATTGACACTAGTTCTGATGTACGCCTATATACGTAGTCCTTTACCATTATATTTGCCACGGACACAGGGGGTCTAACACCCCCCTCTATGGCCTTAGGGGGTCTTGAGACCATTAAGACCCCCCAGATCCGCTGCTGTAATCAGTGTCCGACCCCTTGACCAGTATTGTTAGTTGGTATGTCTTCTTCAATATGCACAAGACAGACGAGAACGCCATGGAGAGCGCAGTGGTTAACCTATAGCTAGTAAATGCATTAAGGGAAGTACTGACACAGGAAGGAACCGACTCTCTCGCCATTACTGGCGGTCATTGTGCCTAATGCATTATACATCGCGCGTTGCGTGTGATCTTTGATGCGATATTCGTGTCGATCTCTGGCACAAAGTTGTCATTATTGATGCGAACTCTCAATGGGGGTCAGAATCCCGAGGCAGCAGTTCTGAGGCTGGGCCATCTCTTTCACTCCACGTCCCACGGTTCACTCAGCTGGTTACAGAATGTCGTCAGTTACGTAAAGGAGTACAGTTCGTCGTCAGTTACGTAAAGGAGTACAGTTCGGGCAGTAACCACAGTGGTTCTTGATTGCCTCCTGCAGACGTTGCATGGCTGAACGCCTCCCAGAAACGTTGATGTGATATTCGAGTGAACAAGTCTTGCAGGAGTCAAACGCAAAGCGCTAAATGCGGATACCGCTATGAATAAAAGAACAGAGTATAATCGTTCTTATCCTAAAACCAGTTGATGTAGTATAAATTATATATATCCTAACATCGTGACTACACTAATGTGATTCAAAGAACGACAATTGTTTAAAATAACTTGATGAAAATTGCGCGTTATCTCTTTAATTTGACTGTTTCGACTCGAATATTATGTTAGCATATTATGCTGAATGGTAAAGTCGTTATTCGAGAGACACAAGTCTCGCCAGCCGCCATGTTGGTGTTTCACACATAAACACATTTGGAAGTGAAACAGAGAGAACAAACAATAACACATGTACTTCTATTATGTGTTAAAACAACTAGCATTGAAATACTAATACCAATGGTTCATTTATAATGACATAGGTAGGCCTACATTTAATGTGTTATGATGTGCACAACTACAATACGTGAATCACTGTTATCATATATTGTATTGCGACACTTAATCTCTCAGTAGCCTATTTATAACATTTCCAATGAAACCCACAAAGGGGACGTCACCCGATGCTTACTGTGTTGATACAGTGTCGGCAATATTACACACATTATTACACGCGTTAACAAAGACGACCAAGACCGTGTCGTTATGTTGTCAGTGGGAAATGCATTTGTATCATACGACTGTGAGACGATATGCAACCAATCTGCAGCGGTTCCAACGACGTGGCGACTGAATGGCTGTAACGTCGGGCAAAGCACGCTGTCATGCTCGCGGCGACAACGGATATAATGACGCGTTTACTGACACGTCATGTGACTGAACGATGACGCAATTTAACCGCAACTGAAAATATTAATCGCGCACCAAGGAATGGCGTTAAAGAGAACCCTTTCACGTACGTAAAGTACACTGTGTGAAGCCGTACGAACCGAAGGCGCCAATGTGGCGCTACCTGAATCCGTGAAATATTAAACGTAGCAATTATTTCTACAACATGAACCGTCCTCGTGGAAACCAGATTATGCCACTGAAACACTGATTGAAATCGATGAAACACTAACTGTGTTGCATTGCGCTGACGTTTCTGTTCAAACAAGTAGCATTGTCCAGCAACACTTGTCTGTGCGTTAATTATGTTATTTATAACGATACGAATTCTACGATCAGACCATAATTCCACCACGAACTCTCTGCTTACATGGTCGCAGTTAGCTAAGAGTTGATTTGCACAAATTAGGTAATTGTATTCGATGAAACAAT
Organism: Lamellibrachia columna; assembly: GCA_963662155.1. Lineage (NCBI taxonomy): Eukaryota > Metazoa > Annelida > Polychaeta > Sabellida > Siboglinidae > Lamellibrachia > Lamellibrachia columna. The sequence goes on along the minus strand of OY759271.1, from coordinate 12,856,336 downwards.
AAGCGCTGTTTAACGGGAAAATCTGTAGGTTTGATCGTTCGGGCATGTCACGCGTGATGATGTGCTCGAAACGACATAAGCGTTTGGTGTAGAATTTATCTAAAGCCGTAATACGTCACGCGTTCACCAACGTACGTAACTGTTGAGGTTCAATACGCGTATGGATGCTTAGAAGACTGATATGCATCTCAGTGTGTATATCGGGCAGGTTCATCGTCTGACGTCAAGTAGTTTCACAAATGATTTCAGGTAATATTTTCTGCAGTCATTGTGGCAAGAAACTATTACCAATGAAGTACCATGGGAAAGAACAAAGCAAGAACCGATTGAACATCAAAACAGGACGTGGAGCTGGATAGACCATTCTCTGCGGGAACCTACACAACATACCACAATACAGGCGCTCACGTGGAACCCTCAAGGCAAAAGGAAAAAGGGAAAGCAAAGACACACCTGGCGCAGAGAAGGTGAAGCAGAGATGACAAAGGCAGGACGTAGATGGAAAGAGCTGGAAACGCAGGCCCAAAACCGTGTCCGGTGGAAAGAAGCGCCTACGCTCAGTCAGTACTCTGGAGGCCATCTGAGAACATGAGCCAATATGACCCCCTACTGTAATGCTTTGACCTGCCATAGTTGTTGCACACGGTCGAAGGTTCCCTGTTCAGGTGGATGCCATTTATGAACATTAGTTTCGTGGCTTGCGAGACATGATGAGTAACGACCATTTCGTGGTAATATGTAGCAATGAATGTGTGGACAAGAGTAACAATAATTGCAAAACGGATAATAATTCATACAGTCGTACAAAACATTACAATGGTTATCACGGTGATTCCATGTCGGCGCAGTGGTATGGTACTTGAGACTGTGCTATCATTAAAAGAAGTCAGATTCGTAAGAGATACGACGTTGTTGATTGTTTATAACGTTGTTGATTCTTTATAACGGCGTTGATTGTTTATAATGTTGTTGATTGTTTATAACGTTGTTGATTGTTTATAACGTTGTTGATTGTTTATAACGGTGTTGATTGTTTATAACGTTGTTGATTGTTTATAACGTTGTTGATTCTTTATAACGGCGTTGATTGTTTATAACATTGTTGATTCTTTATAACGGCGTTGATTGTTTATAACGTTGTTGATTGTTTATAACGTTGTTGATTGTTTATAACGGTGTTGATTGTTTATAACGTTGTTGATTCTTTATAACGTTGTTGATTCTTTATAACGGCGTTGATTGTTTATAACGTTGTTGATTGTTTATAACGTTGTTGATTGTTTACAACGGGAGTGTTTGTCGATAAGCAACCGGCCGCTACACACACGGGTGCTGACGAGTGGGCGTTGTTACGTGATGCGTTATGTGAATGTGACGAGTGGGCATTGTTACGTGATGCGTTATGTGAATGTGACGAGTGGGCATTGTTACGTGATGCGTTATGTGACTGTGACGAGTGGGCATTGTTACGTGATGCGTTATGTGACTGTGACGAGTGGACATTGTTACGTATTGCGTTATGTGACTGTGACGAGTGGACATTGTTACGTAATGCGTTATGTGACTGTGACGAGTTGGCATTGTTACGTAATGCGTTATGTGAATGTTGTGCTCACAGAGAACTTTGTTGTGTGGCCAATTACTGTATTGATAGAACTTCCCACGTTGGACAACCCAACGTGATCAAGCTGATGTATATGGTGAATGGAACGAAATAAACAGCATAATACCGACACTCGTTTGTGCGCGTATATTTATAGTTCGCTATCAATATATCAATATGTATGCTTCATTTTCCTCGGTGGCAAGTGACATCCATAAAAACATCACGCAATTACATTCCAATGAATATGAGAACAGACGGGATAACAACATTGAACGATCCTATACTAAGAATTCATAACACGGATATTTAATCAGTGGCATTATGTAAGGAAAGTGACGTCGTAAACACAATCGTATCATTGTATTGTATTCATAGGGGTGTATTCATAGGGGTGTCCATCAAGAATGCAGCTTCTGCAACTAGACTAATTAAGAACACCACATATAGTCATTTGTTTACTGCTTCATACTTAACAATAGCCTGCCTTGAACGGACAGTATCCGTTACAAACACAAGCACGCGCCATTTCTACGTCATCATAAATATGAGAACAGCATTATATTTGATATCATATGACAGTATATTTCGACCTTAAATAAGCTGTATATATAAAGCACTCGGCACGCTGTCATTACAGCACCAAATCGACTTCTCTGAGAAGCATTCAGCTACGCGACATTTACCGCACGAAGACTGTTCGTTCACCCCTATCCACAGCAGTCTATAGCCGTGTACCCATTTATACACCTGAATGAACTAAGACAACGAGGGGTGAATAGAATTGTCCAAGCTTCTAATCAGTAGAAAGACGGTTCAAACCCCGGTCTGCGAGCCCGACGACCTACGCGCTATGTTACGGCCCCCGTCATTAAGTAAGACGGTTCAGACCCCGGTCTGCGAGCCCGACGACCTACGCGCTATGTTACGGCGCCCCGTCATTAAGTAAGACGGTCCAGACCCCGGTCTGTGCGCCCGACGACCTACGCGCCATGTTACGGCGCCCCGTCATTAAGTAAGACGGTTCAGACCCCGTTCTGCGAGCCCGACGACCTACGCGCTATGTTACGGCGCCCCGTCATTAAGTAAGACGGTTCAGACCCCGGTCTGCGTGCCCGACGACCTACGCGCTATGTTACGGCGCCCCGTCATTAAGTAAGACGGTCCAGACCCCGTTCTGCGAGCCCGACGACCTACGTGCTATGTTACGGCGCCCCGTCATTAAGTAAGACGGTTCAGACCCCGGTCTGCGAGCCCGACGACCTACGCGCTATGTTACGGCGCCCCGTCATTAAGTAAGACGGTCCAGACCCCGGTCTGTGAGCCCGACGACCTACGCGCCATGTTAAGGCGCCCCGTCATTAAGTAAGACGGTCCAGACCCCGGTCTGCGAGCCCGACGACCTACGCGGTATGTTACGGCCCCCGCCATTAAGTGGACACAATCATTCTACCACATTCTGTTAGTTCATATCTGCACGACTGTTTTCATGTTCATCGCTAAGAACGTTGATATTTGCATTGTCACTGCATGCTTGACTGATCCTTTTCCTGTTCACCGCTAAGAACATGGCTATTTGCTGGTCACTGCATGCTTGACTGATCCGAGAATAAAACTAATGTACACATCCTGGATGTGAGGATCCGAAAGAAAGTAGAGCAAGAATTGGGTGAAGAACAACAGGGATTAAGAAAGGGCAGAGGGACGACTGATGGGATGTTTGCATTAAGACAAATGGTACAGAAGAGGTTGGAGATGCACGGGAGAATGGCAGTGGGATTTGTGGACCTGGAGAAGGCCTATGACACAGTCCCTAGAGAGATGATGATGGCAACAGCGAGATGGATGGGAGTGTCAGAAGCAGAAGCCAGGATGGTGGAAGCAATGTATGAGAGAACAAAAGGAATAGTTGTGGTTGGATCTGATTTGTCGGAAGAGTTTCCAGTTAACATCGGTTTGAGGCAGGGAAGTGCCCTTAGCCCTTTACTGTTTATCATGGTGATGGAAATAATCAGCAGGAAGATCAGCACGAAGGATATTCTCAGGAAGATTATGTACGCAGACGATCTGGCCATAATAGCAGAAAGCAAATAAGAACTACAGGAAGGGGGTGTTCGAGAAGCACGGACTGAGAATCAGCCTAGAGAAGACCGAAGTGATGTGGATTGGACACCAGAGAGAGGAGTTGAACATCAGGTTGGGTGGTAAGGAGATCAAGCAAGTGGATGGCTTTGTGTACCTTGGAGGAATGGTTACGGAGAATGGGCATTCAGCAGCAGAAGTGCGACGTCGGACACAAGCGGGAGCGAATGCTTGGAGAAAGGTAGAGGGAGTCATGTTGGACAGAAAAATTTCAAAAAAGCTGAAAGGGAAAGTCCTGCGAATGTGTGTTACACCAGCATGCCTGTATGGTCTGGAGACAGTGGCGTTGACAGAACAACAACAACAGAAGCTGCAAGTATGTGAGGATAACTGGGTTCGTCGAATAATAAGAACAAAGAGGGTGGACAGAAGAAGGATGAATGACCTAAGGAAAGAGGTTGGGATGCAATGTAGCCTAACAGGAAGATTGGTGAGAAGCAGGATGAGATGGGCAGGCCACGTGGTAAGAATGGATGTAAGCAAACTAGCAAAGAGAGCAGAGGTGGAAAAACATCAAGGACGCAGGAAAAGGGGAAGGCCACAGCTGAGATGGGAGGACTGCGTGAGGAGGGACATGAGAAGATGGAGAGAGGGAGCGGCCGATAGAAAACTATGGAAAGAAAGAACAGAAAGAGTGGCTCGACAATACTTTACCTGACCCTCACCCCTGTACAGCAAGGAACAAGGAGGAAGAGCGCACGCACGCACGCACGCACGCACGCACGCACGCACGCACGCACGCACACACACACACACACACACACACAGAAGAATTTGCCGCGGGATTGCACACGTTCTAATGCATCCGGTGTAATGTAAAGGCTAAAACACTAATGCAGCGTCTACAAAACATCTTATTAATCGACTGTGTAAGTTATTGCCCAAATACAACGTAATCGGCCGATTAATAACGTCGTATTGCTGCATGACGCATAGTCAGATTCCGTATTGTGGCGAGTTCAACCCGTATTGTGGTGAGTTCATCCGTATTGGCCGAGTTCACCAAGAACGTTCGGTTATGACGTCAAACGCCATCACGCGTTTGTACAGATCCGCGTTAGTTTCGACGCGCGCCAAAACAGGTCGCGGGAATGTATAGTCAGCGGCAAACGCGTCACGCACGCGGCCGTAGATTTTGAACGTTTCATTTTATCATGGCGCATGCCAGTGACGGAGTCATTGATGGTCTCCTGAACAGGATATTGGAGCTGGAGCAACCATCAAACATGGAAGCAACTTCCCGGATTAAAATCATTACAGAAGATGATACAAATGAAATCATCAAAATGAAAAAAACAAGAACACGGCCACAAAAACAAAATCTTACACGACCGGATGGTGTAGCATTCAGTATAGTTTTAATATATACATTTTACAAAATTGTGTTTCGTTTTTGTAGCGAGCATACACACTCGAGATTATGCGCAATTGTCAGTTAATAAAATGTTATAAATTTTTCACGTTCGTATAGTTTTTGTGTTGCCATGGACCGCGTCACGCACTCGCTCCAAAACCGATTGTTTGTTAAAATGCTGTCGTCGGTTGGTGATGAAATAAATTTATTACACATAGATTTACTCATGATAATGTAGAATCGTTTACCTGCGGCCTCGGACCAATACGGCTACCCTCAGTCCAATACGAAGGCAATAAGAATATGACCAATCAACAACATATGATATCGATGTGACAACGTCACAATACGCCAAAAAGCGTAACAGAACACTGGCGATTAATATTTCTGTCAAAGGCTGATACAGAAAAACAACGCACAAAAGCAGCAGAAGCCAACATGACGGCCGAACGTCGTGCAACTGCAAATTTCCTCGGATCAATTTGTTTTTTGTTCAATTTCGCGTCTGGTGTAAATAGCTTACGCTGGTGCTAGCCTGGAAATTACCGCGTTTGTATTCCGTCCAGGTTCGCGACTAATATAGCGGCGACGGCGACAAACGACTCGTTTGAAAACGTTGGCAGAAGAGCGCTAGTCTCGAGTGCCCGTGAAGCACAACAGCGGGCCTGGCGATTATTATAAATGAGTCGCCGAGGCGCTGTTTTTGACGGCGAAGGATTCCCGCGTACTGCCTTCGAGCAATCGAGGCCTGGTCGCACAGTGGTGTAAGCGTTGCATTGCGCACAGGCACCGAAAAAAAGTGGAACTTACCAAACGCACTTTCTCGGGTAATTGAGTAAAGCGAGCGTGTCTGCAAAGCTGAACAACAAGGCGATCATCTTTATCGAAGCGCCGATAACGTATATCGGAATGTAGCTGGGTACGTGTATGCTAAACAGATGGTTTATTGAGTGCATAACCGTGTGTTTACGCATTCCGCTGCCTACGTCTAGGGACGACTGATCCGCGATGGTTGATGAACGTAATCCAATTAATTGACGTAGTGCGTCTGTAGTATACATTAATTGACACACTCGTAAAGCAGATCGATTATCAATCACGTGTATCAATAGGATGAGTACTAAGGATGACGTATTAGATAAACTTCGCAGTCAACAGTATTTGCCTCTCGAACGGTCTCATTGTTATTATAAGGCAGGCAACAAACACGTGTTTCGTCCATTCCTATCTATACACTCGTTTTGCGCTTGCTGTATGCGCGCCAGTGTGTGCATGTATGCATGGATGCGCATATGTACGTTTATTTGTATGCATGCATGTCTACAGCCACGCTTGTAGGCAGGAGTGCGTACGTACACACGCAAGTGCTTACGTACGCAAGTGCGTGCGAACCTCTAGTGGTGTGTATTTGTGTAAATTGATGTGTATTGGTGTGTATTGGTGTGCAGCTAATCTTATGTCCTTGACAAAGCACATGTCTTCAAATCGTCAAGTACATAGTCCTAAAAAGTTACAATTTACTATCCTGCAATGTGTAACGTCATCTCCAATGTGGGGTGAGCTAAATTGTTTCTAAGGACAATAAAATTGTGCATGCTCCCTGGGAGGCTTCTAGAGTAGATGCTGTGACGCTTCCTGTGTGAGCAAATTCCACATTGTGGTAGAGCAGACGTAGAACGAGTGCTGGTGGATCATGCAGGAGGCTGATAGTGTTCGCAGTTTATACTCGTAGTGGCGTCTGGTGGGCCATCTGGTCTGCCAATAGTGGTACGCAAATTGAAGCGAACGGCAAACTAGTATATGGTGTATCTAAATAACACAGTGACATCTCTAGGGCAACGCCTGGTGTGTAATGAATGCCAGACCAGGTTTACACACACACACAGCGGTTACAGTTGGAGTTCTCCGATAGACGGATCAACATAAAACGCGTCTACAACAATTTACGCGGTTACATATGTTGATATATATTATACACAATTGTTCCTCCTGAACATTACTTTGATGTCTACCCATTGTCAATATAATAGTTATGTCGCATTGACGCATACGAATAATATATCACTAATTGGATATCACGTTCGCGATATGGAAGAGAACAATGCTAAGTGAAACCTCAATGTGACCACGCGATATTTTATTTCAAATTTAATTTATTGTAATCACCAAAATGTTGTAGCAGGCTGCTGTTGTTACACATTACAAAAGGTTCACGAATTGCCACGTCTATATGTCAAATAATGTTTACTTTATGGACATAGCGCCTCAAATAATGTTTACTTTATGGACATAGCGCCTCAAGTAATGTTTACTTTATGGACATAGCGCCGTTAACCCCAAGCGTAAAAGGAGCTGCACGTTTCTGCATACGTTCTCCGTTACAAAGCCATTGTGGATCTTCGTTAATCTGAGAATGTCGGCTCATCTCGGGTGTTAAGTCATTTCGAGGGTCCTTTCTATGTGCGATGGCAGCGGGCGTAGCGTGGGCGTAGCGTGGACGAAATTCCACTGCGAAAACCGCAGAGAAACAAATTAATGCAACAAAAGATAGTTCTATTACAATAGTTCTATTACAATAGTTCTATTACAATAGTTATATTACAATAGTTCTATTACAATAGTTCTATTACAATAGGACACGGAAATGAATCTCAGCGGATTGTTCAGATATTCGTTTAACAAACGACTGGATCATCCAGGGTCTTCGCCATCCAGGGCCTTCCACGTCTTTTGACAAATAAGTATGGGTTTCACCTTCACCGAAAATGTATTGTAATAAGCAAAGGAAACATGTACCTTCTTATATTGCGCCATATCCAGTCCGTATGACTGTTCAGAGAACTTCGCATTTCATCCTCTGACAGACTTGTTCGTTCCAAAGCCATTTTAAATTTTATGGGAAGGATTCAGCCTTGATGCAATTACTGCGCGAAAACTATTCGTTCATATACCCACCACTAATTATATCCATGTACTCATTTACACAGGTGAGAGAACTGACGCAATGTGGCGTGGACTAAATTGCCCAAGTTTCGAAACGGCAGCAAGAGTTCTGACCACAACGCCACCGGACTTCCATAAGTAGCAGTGGGTATCAACGATCTAAATAATTACATATGCATATCATACACGAAAGGAAGTGTGTGTACATATTTTGTACGTTTGTACATAGGTATATCCAGATAAGCAAGCATACATTATCTTATTATAATCGAGCGTGACTATGTATGTTTGTATGCTATGTTAGTCCTCCTAGACGCTTTGCATCTCGGGAATCACACTTTCAAGGGTTCGTCTACGACCCCAAGGTTAACCTTTCAACGAACATTCGAATTAACATTTGCAGCTATTACGTACAGCTGTCCGGAAGGCCATTCTAAAGATTACGTACAACCATTGACAACGTCATGCGTCGTTTCTTCGAATGTTCCAAGTTACGTAATACAAGGGTAGGCGTTGTTAGACGCTACTACAACTGCCAGCATTACGTCGCAGTTCTGAAGAAACCAATAATATGCAGACAGGCAGCATCGTGTACCAATGCATAGATGAATATTAATTTTATGTGATAATGTTGTGCTTCCTGAAATGTGGCAGTCACGTGCGAACCACCAAGTTATCCCGTCCGGGGATGGGCACTTTTGCTAGATAAGATAATGAGGTGACGTAGGCACCGCCTGAAGCGATAAGACCAACAACAACCTGTATAGGTTTCGAAGCTCAGCTGTGCCTAATCGCGCTATTACGGTTCATTCCGTTTTTACGCAAAATCTTACTTCACGCCTCGCGTTAGTGCAACACGCGTTTTTACGCCTAACATGTTTACGTCTCGTCGAGCCATTACGCCTAACCTCACAGGAATCAAATGTCTACAACTATAATCAGTTTCTTATGTATTATATCTTTTCGCCAACTCGCGGTTAAGCAGAATAACACGCGATTAAGTATAAATATTTAATTACGCAATAGCTACAGCTGTACAATATATTTTCAGTTACTGATCACAAGTTAGACATTTCGTGGTGACCCTGTATTTATTGTGTGGTTAATGTAAATTATACGACGGTGAGTCGAGTTACATTAATTAATTTAAGAAACGTTATATTTCTTCCCGGAAAGAGAGCGAGTCACTTGACTCCATAAAGGTTGTCTTTGTTCACTTGAAACCCGTATTAGCAGTAACGTCTATTTCTGAGCGTATTGAATTCGTTAGTTTTGTCGCGCAATGAAAGCGATCCTTCAGCCCACTGACTGTGCTTTGCAATGCTGTCTTCTGGTTATCGCAGAAGAACCTGAAGCGATTGACGGCACCAGCTGATGCTCGTGGACCAGGTGCACGCTGGTGTGTGCGTGTGTGTGTGTGTGTGTGTGTGTGTGTGTGTGCGTGCGTGCGTGCGTGCGTGCGTGTGTGTGTGTGTGTGTGCGTTTGTGTGTGTGTGTGCGTGCGTTCGTGCGTACGGTATTATGTATACATTTATAGTGCCCATAGCGTCATGCTTGGTATGGTTGGTTAATAAATAAGAAAGCAATTCTTGCTTAAAACAGACAATCTTCTTTAAAAGGAAACACGAGTCGTGGTTTTCGGCCTACGCGCCTATAACAATTACTAAAACATAACCATTTGCAACTATAATTAAGAATATCACGCCGGTGGTTTACAAAGAAGGCCTAGTTGAACACACAGCACCTTAATGTCAGGGGCCACGTAGTCTAGGGTACTCCGATTTCATAGAACTGCGCATGCGCATCTGTCGAGCTTGTCAACCACATAAATGACCGGATTCTCCCACTTTTGAAACACATTCTGAGTAAACCACTGGCGAGATGATCTTGATCTTAGTCGCACATGTTCAGTTTTTGTTATCTCTTTTAGGTGCAGAGGATCAAAACCGTGAGTTTTGTTTCGCTTTAAAAGAAAATGTCTTCACAACGTTAAGACATTTCTTTAAAAGAAAATGTCTTCACAACGTTAAGACATGTATGCGTTCTTGCAAATACGTGTCTTTATTATATTTTGATATAAGATTCACACATGTGGTCAGATCGTTGTTATAGAATGATCTGACGTGTCTTTATCGGAAAGGAATTCATCAATATTTAATAACTTGAGGTTTTAAGGCATGTAGAGTTTAACCAGACGACGCGTGTGAACCAAATGTCTCCGTCTGACCGTTCGCTGTTTCCGTTGCCGTCACCGCACGAAGACGCCTAACTCAGTCTATTGGATCTGTCCAAATTAACACGTCGTTTCTGCATGGTCGCACCGTGGCTATTCGCAAGTTCAACGCAAGTCACACATAATCATAATTGCCCCTGACTATAGTTCGCTTGAGGGCATCAACATTGATAATAGGCCAACATTTCTAAGCGTTGTCGTCGCCGCGTCTCGTTAAAGCAGTCGGACGTAATGATTCGGTTCGAACAAGATCGACATTCGCAAACAGGCTTTGTCCCAGTCGATTTAGCTGTATATCGGAGTGTCCGACGTCGGCATGTTTGTGTAGCGGATTTATATCGTATGAATGGAGTGGCATGGAGTGCACGACATGTGCTAATATGTTATGTGGCGTCTTAGAAATCAGGTGCTGCTCCATACTTGACAGTTAGTAATGTTTATTGCGCGATGCGTAGTCAGGCGTTTTCAAGCTGACACGGGAGACGGAGAGAGATAGCATTAAGAAGATGTGTACGTGTGAGTGGCCGTTTGAGTTGTGATAAATGTAGTAGTTTAAATGTCTTAAATAAAGAAAGTAACTAAAAAAGGATACAATATAACCGTTTTAATCGACAAATCAAGTTATAAAGTACAAACAATGAACTGTAGGAGAAATAACATTAACAAGAGGTGTGCGTGTGACTGGCCATTGGAATTGTGTTAGATTTAAATGAAGAACACGTTATATTTTTTTTTAATAAAGGAACTAAAAACATACAATCTAATCGGTTGTATCGATAAATCATGTTATAAAGTATAAACTATATGAATTCTGACATCATCACCGCCCAAGTGTGTCTTATTGAACCCCATTAAACATATACTTTGACTGTATCACGTGTATCTCGTGGCGTGTATCACGTGTATCTCTTGGCGTGCATCACGTGTATCTCGTGACGAATACGACGTGTATCTCGTGGCGTGTATCACGTGTATCTTGTGGCGTGTATCACGTGTATCTCTTGGCGTGCATCACGTGTATCTCGTGGCGAATATGACGTGTATCTCGTGGCGTGTATCACGTGTATCTCGTGGCGTGTATCGCGTGTATCTCGTGGCGTGTATCGCGTGTATCTCGTGGCGTGTATCGCGCGTATCTCGTGGCGTGTATCACGTGTATCTCGTGGCGTGTATCATGTTTATATTGAAGGCGATGCAATTTTACGGGTGGCAATAATTTGCCCATCACGTGATCAAACGAACGCTAGACCATGGAAACTGTCGGCAGTCGTTCGTGAATGTACTGATCATCAAGATCAAAACTCATAAACAGAAAATGGTCAAATTATGTGTTTAATACTGTTCATTAAACACATTTGGACGGTGGAAGTGTTAGAATATAGATATACAGAGCTGTACGTTATCTCACCATGCGATAAAAAACACAACCAGACTGCGTACGTTTAAGCAAACGAAGCAGAATGATGTGTTAATTGTGTCTCAGACAATACGCTGCACAACTTCAGATGCACCGGAAGGTTTCCAAGAGCCTTTTTGTTCCAGACATTTTCGCCACGAACTTTCGAAGCTTTCACCACACATTGGCGTTCTTACTTACTCCTTACATTCGGTGTAAGACACTTGATGCCAGCAGTATTGGAAAGGCGGCCCACATATTGGCGTCCTTGAAGACAATTTCCCCGGCGCGACATTCTCCCACCGGAGAACCGACTACTAAGTACCGAGGCTCCGAGAAGTCTTAATTACTCTTATACAGATACTGATAAAAAATCAATAGCTACTCGCAGCGTTGCGACGAATATCCACCAACGGCTAAATCGAACAATTATGTTGACGTCGATCGCTGCACGCTAAGATTCGCGGACGATTTACGTTTCCCGGCGATGACTGTCTGGGGACACGCGCGCTGCTAAGGTACTAGTTTATTGCAGTCGTGATAATCCAATAGACATTCGGTCAAGTATTGCTAATTAAATGTGCCTTGCAACAGTTGGCCGATTTTCCGACGTTTTGCTTCAATACAATCGCCAGCAGAAACATACATAACCATCAGGTGATGTCGTACACGTCGATTTAAGTTTCCTGCGTTTCTGTTCAGTTATCGCAGCCAGTGTTGTCGATCTGGACGGTGGGAAATATTGCGAAATGCAATCAGACCCTGCATACTTGCCACACTAGATGAACAGTGTTAGAATATGTTAGAAACTACATACTTGATGGCATTATTTTCTCCAGAGCGGTCAAAGGAAGCCAGTTGGTTGCAGTGTGGCTTAGAAGTTACTGAATTAATTAAACAATTGAGACAGATACATTACAGGTCTATATAATGGACTCCTGAAGCAGAGCGTATTTAGGATTAAGTGGGTGTGTTTTGTACAGAAAGAGACATGCTTTATTGTAAAATTTTATGTTGGTTTTCCGGGGTACTGGTTGGTCAAACGCATAGTAAAGATAGACTGTTTGGTTCGTGGACGGCGTCAAATGCAAGGCTGTTATGAGGTGAAGAAATGCAAAACAACATTTATATGAATACAATGCCATACATAACTACAGCTAACCTTAACGTATCCCATGGCTGTATCTGAATACATAACTACAGCTAACCTTAACGTATCCCATGGCTGTATCTGAATACATAACTACAGCTAACCTTAACGTATCCCATGGCTGTATCTGAATACATAACTAGAGCTAACCTTAACGTATCCCATGGCTGTATCCGTGTGAACGAGGTAGACGACTGATATTGTCCGGCTTCTGTACCAGTGTCGCACGCAACATACCTTTTGTGGCTATAAAATATTTAAATATCACATTTCCATCGAAAGGCATCCAGTACTTTGTACTCTGAACAGTAGGCAATACGGTGGCAGTATTGGCCGAACAACCGTGGGGTCAATGGTAGACTACCAAGGCAAGTGTATCGAAGTATTATATGCACATAACACTTCGTGTTCATACCTCATTGATCTCATGTTCATATATTTTACCAAACTTGCCCACATCTGCCGAACAGAAAGTTTGTTTTTGTCGTACAACATATTCTAGACAGCCGGATACGTTGAAACTCGGCTGCTCTGACAAACCCGATTGTTATTGTTATTCAACAGGAAGCAATACTTTGCCAGGGCCAATGTGTTAATTGCATATTTACGGTGACTGCTGGAATAGCCTCTGACTTTGAAGGTACCGAGAATTGACAGTATAAGTGTCAACGGGCGGAATCCAATGTCTACGCAATGGTTGTGGTGCATTTTATGGAAAAAAATCTCGACATCAATCGATGTCAGTTAAATTACACATAGTATTTGTTCTTTTTCCACTAAATTATCTCAGAAGTTCCAAATTGAACAAAGACTTATAATTATTAACGTACGGACCCGCGGTGGCGTCGCTGTTCGAGTTGGCACGATGCCTCGAACGCACGCTCACTCCAAGATACCGAACAGTCTTTAACAAACTAAATACCATTACTACGAGAGATGATCGCGTCATGAACGCTTCTGTCATGACTCGTGTGGTTCAGAGATATAGTCTACAACAGGTTACTAAAAGGAAGGACGTCGGCTTTTAGTGTCTCTCTCGAAAGACGCATGCACAGCGGATGAACGATGACGCCTAAGCTTAGGAACAACTGTAGGAAGATTTGAACCATGGTCCTCTCGATTGATATTCCGGGGACCCAACGGCCGAGCCACTGCACCCTGCGAGAGATGGTATAGAAAGACTGGATGACCTCCAGAAACGTCGTGGGGCAAGGACACTGGGCAAGACGACTGTCTACTTGTGCAAATTATATATGTGGGTATCCTATGTTATCATGCACCAAATACCAACTTTTTATACATCAAAGGAAAGGTACACAAATGTAAGTATCCAGTCCTTTGGACTGCTCAAAGTGCTTTACACTGTCATCCCCTGTTCAACGCCAATTTAGTTATCTGCAAAGCATTTAGCAACGCTGCAATTACTGCGCGAATGCTGTTCGTTCGCACATATCCTCCGCTGTCTATATCATGATATCCAGGTACTTACTTATACAACTGAGTGAACTGTGGCAACGTGGGAATAACGAACTTGCCCGAGCTCGAAATGGCAGCAAGAGGATTTGAATGAGAACTGTGTTGTTGCACCCCGCACAGTGTATACAGCTGTTGCAATATTAACCAATCACCAATATCCGACTGGACTAGGACTCGTTCCATCCGGCAAAGTAAATACACGCGGTAGACACTAAATGTGTATTTATTTCCTCGACCATACCGGTAAAAAAATATGCAACATTTAAAACTCTACAAACAGTTCATTCCGACGAAGCCACGACGCATTTTAGTCACGAGTAGTTCAGCTCAAGATGTCGAAATGTGTTGCAATGTTTGCATAGCCCGGAGGTTGGCAGTTATAGGTAGATTAACCTAAGGCGTGACACGATACGAAGCACGGTGGAACCATAATGGAATGCGATGAATTTCCGATACTGCATTAGCATACAATTACAAATCATAACGCCATTGAATGGCTGAGCATAGATTGCTAATTTTTTTTTCGTATTTTTACCTTCAAACAGGAACTATGAAGAGTGGCTTTTACTGTTAATATGTATAAAAAGCTACGCGAATCTGGCGTGTAATCGTCATCGTGATCGCCGGGCTACCATGACCTACGCGAACAATAGAGTGAGAACGCTGTGTTGACATACCCTAGGGCGCCATCCGCCCTAGTTTAATTTGACACTATACAATCACATCCGGGCGAAGTAGACCCGACAACAAGCCAATTAGGTGACCGTACTCGACCACGCACAGCTTGAATAACGTGTCACCCCTGCGCATTGTATACCCGTGGGGTGAGCGAGTGACCCGGTCCGGTAACACAAGGTGAACCCAGCGCCAAGTTAGGGCGTGAGTGGTTGCGAAATGCCGCTTGCCCCCATTCGCACAGTCTAATAGCGCGACGAACAACAATAGCCCCAATAGGTGTAAAGTCGCCCTGGTTGTCCTACCTGAACGCGGGTTCCTGAACGCACCTGCAGCAGTGAAAGTGCATTCGCAATTCCCGTCCCAGGGTTCGTTGAAGGCTGTCTTCCGAGTCTGTTCCCGGTAACTGGCGATAGCGGTGCGCAGTCAACTTCGCAGCAGTGTCAAGCGAGACTTAAGCGCTATATATAACTCTGAAACGCCAGCAGTTTTACTGCACGATGAGACTGTTCTGCAGTCGCCGACTGATCGATTGAAACTGAGCCATGCGCAAACACTTATGTCACACGCGCCACCTAGCGATCGACGACAGCGTTACGCGCCGTTGGCGGGAACTCATTAGGTGGCGCGCTATCGCTGCTGAAAGCGAGATACATTTCGGTGACTTGTTCCAAGGCGTGTGGCTAGGCCGTCAACCTCCAATCTCCCACCTGTTTTGGGATGGCAACTTCCCATTTCCCATTTGTTTTTGGGAGCCAACTTCCCACCTCCCACAACTTTTGAGAGTCCACCTCATACTAATCACACCCCACCTATTTTTGAGGACGACCTCCCACGTTCTCTTGCCACACTCTCCTAATTAATATTCATATTCGTTTACTCATGTCTTTAACGTGTTGTAATTTTTTAGCAGCTTTGTGGCACGCGATGTGAGATGAAATGTTTCCATTACGGCTGTATTTGCTATCAAACAAGTATAATAGTGTAAAATTTATTTCATTTTCAAACATTACATGGTCGCCAATGTCTGATATAAGCCCCGGAACTGAATAGCCGCCATACATTCAGCAGACAAAGAAGGATGTTCAAATGATACCGGGCCTTGTCATTTGTCGGATTATCGTCTACTAGAAAAGTGCATAATATTTATACAGCATTGCTTCTGTTTCTGGCATGACCGCGGTATGGCTCAGATCGCAATAAAGAGTAGAAGCTGTGGCGTGAACACGTGTGAACACGTGGGGGCCGCAGGAATGCGTGTTTCGTTTGTAAACGCATTGCAGTCGTACGAGACAGCCAGGAGGCCAATCCTTCGGGCGTGTCTGCCAATGCCTACAGCTCGGAGCGTTCGCCGTTAGTTACAACTGTGAGGCCGCGCATAATGAGGTGCGTGCCATTTCCAACGACACCTACAGACCACAGTGCGTGTTCTTTGCACTAAGTCAGGAAATCAGCGAATTAGCGGATTTCCTTGGTCTCCGCCCAAATATAACAATAACAGTAAAGTGCTTTGTGGTCTCATACAGCGGCAGTATCCGCCTAGACAAGGGCTCAGTGCGCGCATTCCGCAGCAGGGTTTGGACAGCAGATAATACAGCGCCTGTATATAATGTTATGTAGACCGAAACCATTGTTGGCATCGAGAGGAGTTCTCAGGTGTTCTCAGGTGTTTTCAGGTGTTCTAGTGTGTTCTCATGTGTTCTCCATTTGCCATTTGTGGGATCTTTTATTTCACATAGACAACAGGAGGAACCAACAACGTTAAGTGTCTCTTCTGAGAGACAGAGGCAATGTGGGGTGAACGAAATTGCCCAAGTTTTGGAAACAGGTGGACCCGACCCCCGGTCCGCTCGATAGACAGCCCGGCGTTCTAACCGGAGAGCCACTGCGCCCAAGTATGCCCCAGCGTTCTTCTGCCCGCGGCTAACATCGACTTCCCAGTAAATAAACGAGATGTCGGGATAATTAACTAATTAGCAGCATGTACGAGGAAGCTGGCGGGTACGCTACAGGTGTTTGATCGCGGGGGGAGGTATTGGAAAGAAATCAAGGACCACAGTTTGAACAGTTTGGTGTTGTTTGTTTTACCGTCCCCTCAACGTCAATTAGCCGAGATCGCGTAGAACCATTTTACTCATTCACGCAATCATTAATTCATGCATTAGTCAGTTGGTGGCGCTGCTTGTTGTAAGACGATTCTGACCAATCGCTGCACATCGCTGGTGTGGTCCGTTCCTTCTGGTATTGTCCTTGGTCATTTTGCTAAAGCAAGAAAGATGTCTAATCCCATCGGAGTTACGCATTCGTTCGGTCGTTCGTTCGCTCGCTCGCTCGTTCGTTCGTTCGAACGTTCGCTCGTTCATCCATGCATGCATGCATCCATTCATCCATTATGTCGTTGGTTAATTCACATATTAGTTCATCTACCAACCCATTCACTAACTTGCTCATTCATATATTAATCCATCCACTTATATACTCAAAAGGCATAGTTAACTCATTCTCCCAGCCGCGTCGTGGACACACGTTTATTCACGGCAGAAGATAAATTTGCCTAATGTGTGAGACCTCGATCCGTCCATACCACCGGTTCCACGTAGAAGTGATTTTCAGAGGCGCCACGCAGCGGTGGTAACACGCGGAAAACATATAATCCGTTGTCCCGAATTGTCGGCTGTTTACGTTTGGAACGTGTTTCTGAATGACGCAGACGGCGGCGTGGCACAAAGCTATGGTGGGCGGTGTATTTATTGAAGTGCCACACGCATTTAGTGAAATCACAAGGTAGTCGTTAATACGACGTAGCTGCGCCGTTCTGGCATTCTCATTGGAATCCCGGGTTGGACGGCAGCTAAGTGCGTTGACGTGTTTACCATGGATGCCTTACTTTGGACCAACATAAACAGATTGATCCAGTATGAACAGCGAGTTATATTAGAACACATCATTAGAGAAATTTCCCAAACAACGGATACAAGTGCATGGTGGGTAATTCGGTTGGGTTATTTATACCTGATGCAAGCAGTATTCACTTTCACAGACTGGCGATACTTCTTGAAGAAAGAAGCAATTAACCTTAAAGCATATGACCACATGAAACTTAACTTTTGACCCAAAATCAGTTTGTATTACTTTTCTGTGACGCCTAGATGTTTGTTGCCATGGTAACAGGTCCAACGTACTTGCTTGTGTCGTACACGTAACGTGGTGACATGATTAAGGTGTCCGAGTAATTAAAATGTCAACAGAGTGTTCGGAAGACTTCGCGAAAGAGATGTGTTTTCAGGAGTGACTTGAACACCGCAACGGAGTTGGCTTGCCTAATTGCGGGAGGCAGGGCGTTCCACAGTGTCGGCCCTGCCACAGAAAAGGCCCGACGACCGTTCCGCTCGAGATGGTACCGCGGTATAGTCAATAGCTGTTGATCGGCGGATCTCTGTGTTCGGGTGGGTATGTATGGAATCACTAGCGACGACAGATACACTGGGCATAGATGATGCACAGCGCGAAACACAAGTAAAAGAAGTTTGAATTCGATTCGCTGACGAACAGGCAACCAGTGTAAACTGCATAAAACTGGTGTTATTTGA
This sequence comes from Lamellibrachia columna, assembly GCA_963662155.1. NCBI lineage: Eukaryota > Metazoa > Annelida > Polychaeta > Sabellida > Siboglinidae > Lamellibrachia > Lamellibrachia columna. The sequence goes on along the minus strand of OY759271.1, from coordinate 12,837,774 downwards.
TCTCGTCTACGGGTTCCAGTAATACACCAACTACTTGTTGGTAATGGGCAATCCAATTTATTCACATTAAAAAAGGATTGCCGCTGTGCACACAATATAATATAGACAATGTTGTCACAGATTGTGCACAGCCTGGTACATAAGTACTGATTAAAACGCACCACACAAGCTTGGTATGTATTACATATGAATATACACTACTAGATAATAGTAACATTAGTGATTTTCTCAAACGTAGCTAGCAAACTCTAAAAGAAAGTGTTTACCAAAAAGGAAAAAGATACCTTTGTGAATGCAGCACAAACACATATAGTATTAGCCAGAGTATATACAATTTGATGTACACAGAAATGGGGGGTAATAACTCGTGGCCCCGTCCGTTTGCAGGTGGTGACCCAACTGCGCGCGACTCGCGCAGATGCCGATGCGAAAGTCCGGTACGAGCTCAAGCGTTTGATTGCTGAAGGTCAACCGTGAGTGAAGGGAACCAATACAACGGCCGTAGGATGTCTCTCTACCAACTTGTGTATGACGCTCTTCCGAGGCTGGCTTGGAAAGAAAGCAGCCGTAGGCTAGAAGAGCGCCGACTTAAGAAAATGCAACGTTTACCTGAGCACATCAGCAGTGTTGAAGAGCTCCACGAAAACATATGCCAAGAAACCCTCGGGCAGCTTGCTGTCAAATACTGGGACGATTCACCGAGTACCTGAATACGCTTCGTCTGGGAACCGTGCAGTTATTTGGATGTCCTATATTGACCTTGTAGTCCTGTTGGCGTTGATCCGGACCATCGGGAAGGGAATTTGGCTGCTGCCCCTCCATTCTGTTCTCTCGCTCATTCCATGGCGTTTACTACATCATTTACGATTCCTGCCCGCATATTATGTAAAGTTAAAAAATTTGCTGTGAACATAATCCTTTTAGTCAAATACTTGCACGAAGAACACACGGTTACTGGTTCAACTTCAAATCAGACACATTTAACAAATATTACCTCACTGCTGAATAGCCAATTGCGTGCATAATCGTGCTGGAGAGTTAATTGTGTCAGTCAGTGGCTGACATTCCGCAGAATCAGCAAACCCTTTCAAAAGCAATCCCTCTGACATGGTAAGCCTTTCAACGAGCACTGCTTCTCCGCATAGCATATTAAGCTAAGGACAAAGGCGAAAAGGTTTATATGTACTACGTAGAGGTAAGTGACGTTCTTATATAGCGCGGTATCCAGGCATTGGGACTGCTCAAAGGGCTTTACATTTCACCCCCTGGCAGACCTGTTCATTCCAACGCCAGCTTGACTTATCTGTGAAGCCCTCAGTCACGCTGCGGTTCAGCCTACTGTTACGTTTCCCATTGGCGACCATGTTAACATCTTATTGACATGCTGATCAAACTCCCGTACTTCTAACTCATTTAAAATGCCCGAACGTGCGATACCCGTAATTTTTTTTACCAATTTCTGCATGAATTACTACGCACACGTGCCTTGTGGCGAAAAAATTGCCAAAATCCTTCCGCCTATTTAAATAATCTAAGCATCCACAGTTACACTGTCAACATGTTCTACCAGCAAACTTGCCAATGTGCCTGCTCAAATGCAGTTATGTCAGATGATATTATTTTTTTTCAATTACACGTATCTAAAATTACTGTGCCCTACATTCGTCTGTAACACACCAGGAAGTGTAACTGAGGCATGATCCCGCTGCGATTACTGCGCGAAGACTATTCGTTCACATATCCACCTCTACATGTAGCCAGGTACTCATTTATACAGTTGAGTGAACTGAGGCAACGTGGGGTGAACAACATTTCCAAAGTCTCAAAACGGCATCAAAAGGATTCGAACCCGGATTCTCTCAATCAAGAGTCCGACATTCCAACCGCTGCGCTACCGCGCCTCATCGCCTCATCGTCTCATCCACTCCTTATCACGTTCCTCTCCTCTTTGTTCCGAATTGTTGACGGACTCTGTTTCCTGCTTCGTATATGTGTGTACGTTCGATGTATTGACTAAGAATGCGCATCGTCGCTTCAAGCATTCTTGGGTCAGTTTATGGCACTTTCCAGGCTCCAATTTTAGCGCATCGTTGATTACAGTAATTTGATTCTCGCATTCTGGAAGCGGCATGGTCTCATGCAATATGGAGATACACATATTTGATTAATTGGAGTGGTCCTGTGCAATTACATGTCGCGAGACCTAACGGAGACGCCGGTTTCGTTCCATTGATAAGGACCATGAACAAATTGTAGTACTTCGAGAAACATGACGAATAATGGTTTGTTTGTATAGATAGTTGTATCTAGTGCAGCACTACATAAGTGGAATACACTGTTCGCGAGTCAGCAGAAAATCAACATCATTTCTTCTTGCTGACTGATTGGAAATTTTTTTATTGTAAACAAAACAAAAACGGAATATTCTGATTAAAATGATGATGTAAGACTACTAATGGTTTATCATTAAAAACGGTGCTAAATGCAAAGCAGTCTAGTCCACATTGTTCTTGTTCACAAAATCCAGATTCGGTTTTAACTACAGCTGTACATTTTAATGGTTGCCTTGTTCTCGTAACATGTCTTCAGCTGTACATTTTAATGGTTGCCTTGTTCTCGTAACATGTCTCCAGCTGTACATTTTAATGGTTGCCTTGTTCTCATAACATGTCTTCAGCTGTACATTTTAATGGTTGCCTTTTTCTCGTAACATGTCTTCAAATCCTACAATTGTATTTTCGAGAAAATCAACATGTCACCCAACTCAACATGGAGGATTGTCCCGTCATTTGACGCACTAATCGACCAGATTCTGGTTTTGTTTACAAAAAGGTATAAAACTGACATTTGATTTGTGTGCCATTAAGTGAGATTACTACAATACACGTTATGTCAATGTCTTGTTTACCATTTATCTGATCTCTGCTTTCTCACGGCCTACCTACACCGGTTTTGCTAGCAGCCCAGAACGTGGCTGGTAATTGCACTTACTTTACGGTCTGTAGAGAGCTTGGCCTAATGACCTGGACACTGTGGTATTTAGTGAACTGAATCATGTGCTAATTGCCTGTATTACATATTAGGGTCGGACAAGGACTGGTATAAATAATAAATTATATAGCTCGCTCACAAGATCAATCTAAGTAACGTTGGTACAATTACGACTGTGTAGACGTGGAGACGTAATGAAAAGTACTCATATTTATTGAAGGAAGTATGGTTAACTTTTAGAGTCTGGAGTGTTCGGTTGACAGAGCTTTCAAAACCCCCTCGGGCCCTTCATGAACGTCATATTGAACTGCCCTCTGATGTCGTGTGACTATGCTGGTGGTTGTCACGTGACAGCAGTTCCAGGAAAATCTCGAGAAGGTTGTAACCCCCCGCCCCCCCCCCCCGCCTTTGTTGATCGCTGGTCGCCACTCCCGTGAAATGATTCACTGATATTTCTGCGCCAGCACTGGCCGTGATGTTGTGGCCCTCGATTTTTCGGTGTTCCGCTACAGGCCACAGACAACATTTAGTATTCATCCGCCGTTGCCCACTACACAGAGTTTCCATGAAAATGCGGATTATGCATTTTGTGTGAATTTCTGAGAACACGTGTGTAGGGTTGAGTGAATAAAATGATGTTTTTGTGCAGCGTCGCGTCAGTTTTTTCAAAGTATGGCACTTGTCAGTAGGTCACTGCCTGCGTATAAACGAAGGTGTCATTAGAAATGTAAAATCACTGTCTGGTCTTAGCAGAAATGGAGGAATGTAAGGTTTAGAATCGAGTTGTGAGAAAATTAGGTATTTAATTTTTACGAATGTTAAGCACCATGTGTGTTAATAGAGGATAAATGTGCTGTAAAATTTTAGAGACAATTGTTGGAACAATTTCCCAAAATCTAAAGAAATGGCATAAGGCCGTCACTGAGCTATTCAAATGTATGACTATACACTGTGTACGAGTTCAAATACACCGTATTCTTCATAAATATGTGTATGAATACTAGTACATTGTGCTTCGAATTATGTACACAGGTACAGGGTACGGCCCAATGTATATCCCCGATACAATTGTTGAATCAAGCCACAAAGGAGAGAGCTACGATAAATCCACGCTTAACATAGGACATTGCTATTCACCCATTCAGATTAAAAAAACATATTGTCTACTTAACATACTTATTTACTTACTTAGGCCCTTAACTCCTCCTGGAGCATAGGCCATCCACAACATTTCTCCAGCGCCTCCTGTCTTGGGCAATCCTCTCCAGTTGTTGCCAGCCATTCCCTGTTTGCTTGATGTCTGCCTCGAGGTCACGCCGCCAGGTGTTTTTTGGTCTCCCCCTCTTTCTCTTGCCTTGGGGGTTCCATGTCAGTACCTGTCTGGTTATGTTTGTGCTTGGCTTTCTCAAGGTATAGCCAAGCCATCTCCATCTCCTCTTAAGGATCTCTATCTCTATTTGGGCTTGGTGTGTTCTATCCCAGAGGTCTTTGTTGCTCACCCTGTCCATCCAGTGTATTCGGAGAATTCTTCTCAGGCAATGGTTGACAAATGTCTGGATCCTTATCAGCGTGATCTTGTTTATTCGCCACGTTTCCGCTCCGTACAGCAACACGGACTTTACATTTGTGTTAAACAAGCGTATTTTTGTGGTTTCTCCAATTACCTTTGACTTCCACACATTTCTCAACAGGTAGAAAGCTACCCTTGCTTTGCTGATCCTTTTCTTTACGTCAGCCTCTGTCCCTCCATGCGTATCCACTATGCTGCCTAGATATTGTCTACTTAACAGGAGACCCAAATATTGGTATTTCGAGTGTCGAGAACGCCAGGTGAAGCTTAACCACGCCAAATCTTCCTTCCCTAGATATAGGAAATGCTCTACCAAGGAATTGAGAAGCCGTTTCGTTAGAGGCAAGCTGACTGCCATATAATTTCTTTCGACAATCTTCTTTGGTTGACATATATCAAAGCTTCCTTAAGCTTATCATAATCTCGCGCTTCAGACGCAGGGAGTTGTGAATATACATCGAGGGCCAATCCTGTAAGCAATGATCCGAGGAATGCGCCATAACATTCCTTGCTCCATCCCTCACTCGCCGCATACCTCTTGAACCTGGTCACTCTGGTCATCTGAATGGTTATTGTCTTTTCTATCTCGTGTTCCCGGCGGACTTCTGCTTCCGAAAGAGCTCTCTCGGCTGTTCCTTATGCCACTGTCCTTCCCTCCTCCCCTGCCTCTCTTTTGCTCTTCCCCAACAATCGCTCTCTCGTTGCTTCTTTTGCTAGCTCTGCTAATTCCTTTGCCGCTATCCTTTCCTCTCTCGCAAGAGCCCTCTCGTCTCTTGCGTCAGTATCCCTTTCACTTTTTTATTTATCAGCAAAGTTGCGGAGTTCCTCCCCATTCGAAACCCAAATTCATACAATTCTCAATATCCTGTTGCTTACCCATGATCCCAAGCGTTGAATAACCGGGGAGTGAAAGTTCCTACTAACGACTCACCAAGCTAATATATTGATTAAATCAGCTATAACGACTGAATCTGTTCGATTCATCTAATATAGCTAAATACATTTACGTTGTAGTTTACGGCAAATCACTCCGACATATTACAACACAATTCCGTCTCTCAAAAGATTCGTGTAAAGATTGCGCGTAAATCAATGTCGCAAATACATATAATTACAGCTCTATGGCTTATTTCATTAGGACTTAGGGTTTTAAGTTTTATCCCCACAAGGATTCCAACCTACCCGAGGCGCCATTCCACAATTCAACAAGCAAAAACATTACCCACTATCAGGAATAGGGTACAACAAATCTCCCATTACATGAAGGTTCTACGTTTAACTAAAACATAATTAAAACGTTTAAACTGGGGTGCAGTAAACCCGAACTAATAAAACTAAGTTTGCCTTTAGCCGTGGACTATCGCATATATGTTATTTTGTAAACACACTGGGCATTCCCAGGGCATTACCAGCTTGTCTGTGATAACCCGCTCATATATATGTTACACTTCAGGTATCGCCTTACCTATGTCCCGGTCACGGCGCCAATGTCAAGAACGTCAGGTGAAGTTTCTTCTCAAAGTTTTTAGGTTCGGAGTGTATTATATATTGTGCGAATAAGTTACCGTGGACAATACTTTTTTGTTTTATTCACCGCTCTGGGAATAACTTATATACATACTACCGGTCTAGTCACTGGCGTGATATTCTTAATGATAGTTACAAATGGTTATGTTTTAGTAACTCTTATAAATAGCCAGTTACTCATTTATACAGTTGAGTGAACTGAGGCAACGTGGGGTGAACAACATTTCCAAAGTCTCAAAACGGCATCAAAAGGATTCGAACCCGGATTCTCTCAATCAAGAGTCCGACATTCCAACCGCTGCGCTACCGCGCCTCATCGCCTCATCGTCTCATCCACTCCTTATCACATTCATCTCCTCTTTGTTCTGAATTGTTGATGGACTCTGTGTCCTGCTTCGTATATGTGTGTCTTCAAATCCTACAATTGTATTTTCGAGAAAATCAACATGTCACCCAACTCAACATGGAGGATTGTCCCGTCATTTGACGCACTAATCGACCAGATTCTGGTTTTGTTTACAAAAAGGTATAAAACTGACATTTGATTTGTGTGCCATTAAGTGAGATTACTACAATACACGTTATGTCAATGTCTTATTTACCATTTATCTGATCTCTGCTTTCTCACGGCCTACCTACACCGGTTTTGCTAGCAGGCCAGAACGTGGCTGGTAATTGCACTTACTTTACGGTCTGTAGAGAGCTTGGCCTAATGACCTGGACACTGTGGTATTTACTGAACTGAATCATGTGCTAATTGCCTGTATTACATATTAGGGTCGGACAAGGACTGGTATAAATAATAAATTATATAGCTCGCTCACAAGATCAATCTAAGTAACGTTGGTACAATTACGACTGTGTAGACGTGGAGACGTAATGAAAAGTACTCATATCTATTGAAGGAAGTATGGCTGACTTTTAGAGTCTGGAGTGTTCGGTTGACAGAGCTTTCAAAACCCCCTCGGGCCCTTCATGAACGTCATATTGAACTGCCCTCTGATGTCGTGTGACTATACTGGTGGTTGTCACGTGACAGCAGTTCCAGGAAAATCTCGAGAAGGTTGTAACCCCCCGCCCCCCCCCCCCGCCTTTGTTGATCGCTGGGCGCCACTCCCGTGAAATGATTCACTGATATTTCTGCGCCAGCACTGGCCGTGATGTTGTGGCCCTCGATTTTTCGGTGTTCCACTACAGGCCACAGACAACATTTAGTATTCATCCGCCGTTGCCCACTACACAGAGTTTCCATGAAAATGCGGATTATGCATTTTGTGTGAATTTCTGAGAACACCTGTGTAGGGTTGAGTGAGTAAAATGATGTTTTTGTGCAGCGTCGCATCAGTTTTTTCAACGTATGGCACTTGTCAGTAGATCACTGCTTGCGTATAAGGTGTCATTAGAAATGTAAAATCACTGTCTGGTCTTAGCAGAAATGGAGGAATGTAAGGTTCAGAATCGAGTTGTGAGAAAATTAGGTATGTAATTTTTACGAATGTTAAACACCATGTGTGTTAATATATGATAAATATGCTGTAAAAGTTTAGAGAAAAAATTGTTGGAAAAATTTCCCAAAATCTAAAGAAATGGCATAAGGCCGTCGCTGAGCTATTGAAATGTGATGTGAACCCTACTCATGTACACTCGTACAGTATGACTATGCACTGTGTACGGGTTCAAATACACGAACCGTATTCTTCATAAATATGTGTATGAATACTAGTACATTGTGCTTCGAATTATGTACACAGGTACACCGGTACTGGGTACGGCCCAATGTATATCCCCGATACACTTGTTGAATCAAGCCACAAAGGAGTGAGCTACGATAAATTCACGCTTAACACATGACATTGCTATTCACCCATTCAGATAAAAAAAACATATTGTCTACTTAACAGGAAACCCAAATATTGGTATTTCGAGTATCAAGAACGTCAGGTGAAGCTTATCCACGCCAAATCTCCCTTCCCTAGATAGAGAAAATGCTCTACCAAGGAATTGAGAAGCCGTTTCGTTAGAGGCAAGCTGACTGCCATATAATTTCTTTCGACAATCTTCTTTGGTTGACGCATATCAAAGCTTCCTTAAGCTTATCATAATCTCGCGCTTCAGACGCAGGGAGTTGTGAATATACCTCGAGGGCCAATCCTGTAAGCAATGATCCGAGGAATGCGCCATAACATTCCTTGCTCCATCCCTCATTCGCCGCATACCTCTCGAACCTGGTCACTCTGGTCATCTGAGTGGTTATTGTCTTGTCTATCTCATGTTTCCGGCGGACTTCTGCTTCCGCAAGAGCTCTCTCGGCTGTTTCTTTTGCCACTGTCCTTCCCTTCTCCCCTGCCTCTCTTTTGCTCTTCCCCAACAAGCGCTCTCTCGTCTGCTTCTTTTGCTAGCTCTGCTAATTCCTTTGCCGCTATCCTTTCCTCTCTCAAGAGCCCTCTCGTCTCTTGCGTCAGTATCCCTTTCACTTTTTTATTTATCAGCAAAGTTGCGGAGTTCCTCCCCATTCGAAACCCAAATTCATACAATTCTCAATATCCTGTTGCTTACCCATAATCCCAAGCGTTGAAGGGACACAACCGGAGAGTGAACTAAAAGTTCCTACTGACGATTCAACAAGCTAAAATATTGATTAAATCAGCTATAACGACTGAATCTGCTCGATTCATCTAATCTAGCTAAATACATTTACGTTACACATTACAACACAATTCCGTCTCTCAAAAGATTCGTGTAAAGATTGCGCGTAAATCAATGTCGCAAATACATATAATTACAGCTCTATGGCTTATTTCATTAGGACTTAGGGTTTTAAGTTTTATCCCCACAAGGATTCCAACCTACCCGAGGCGCCATTCCACAATTCAACAAGCAAAAACATTACCCACTATCAGGAATAGGGTACAACAAATCTCCCATTACATGAAGGTTCTACGTTTAACTAAAACATAATTAAAACGTTTAAACTGGGGTGCAGTAAACCCGAACTAATAAAACTAAGTTTGCCTTTAGCCGTGGACTATTGCATATATGCTATTTCGTAAACACACTGTCATATCCCATGGCATTAGCAGCTTGTCTGTGATAACCCGCTCATATATATGTTACACTTCAGGTATCGCCTCACCTATGTCCTGGTCACGGCGCCAATGTCAAGAACGTCAGGTGAAGTTTCTTCTCAAAGTTTTTAGGTTCGGAGTGTATTATATATTGTGCGAATAAGTTACCATGGACAATACTTTTTTATTTTATTCACCGCTCTGGGAATAACTTATATACATACTACCGGTCTAGTCACTGGGGTGATATTCTTAATGATAGTTACAAATGGTTATGTTTTAGTAACTCTTATAGATGCATAGATCAATACAATGACACTTGTTTCGCTTTGAGTGAGGCCGGCCTACACAGAACCAACGCAGTCTCAAACAGAAGTGTTATTTTTTTATAAAGAGGATTATTTTTGTTAAAAATAATGCCAAAATAAGTTGAGTTTGGACACAAACAGCATGGCCATATGCTATTGGCAAGCATAGGAATAGGTGTATGCAAATATATATATTTTTATTTTAAGAGCGAATTTTGCTAGAATACAGTAAGGCACGGCCCAAGATATTAAGATGCGGTGTGTTCAACAAGGTTTTCCTAGTAAACCACTGGCGTGATATTCTTAATTGTAGTTGCAAATGGTTATGTTTTAGTAACTCATATAGGTGCAGAGGCACAAAACCGTTATTATTGTTTCCATTTAACGTATCATTCACTATGAAAACTCACTGATCTAGCGCCATTGTCACAGATCGGAGATCGTGTGAGGTTGTGTATAATTAGATTGTTTACTTTAGTCACCTAGCGATTGAAATTTTGGTGAGTAAGAGTCGTGCTAGTGGCGCCTAATAGCGACCGATGGCTAATCTAGATATCGGAAATTTATTTGTTTCCAACTGATTAACATATCAACGAAATGTTATCATGTTTGGTATCGTTGGAAAACTAGTTGTCTACTGATATTGATTATCATTGTTTTAACACCTAATTATGGTGAAGAACGAATAATGTCAGATAGAGTCAAGGTTGTTGTTTTGTGTCGGTGACAGCATAGGGCCAGGTAAACATCTTTACTTTCACACCTTCGAATAATAGAGGGAGTTAAAGGAACGTTTAAAGTGGTTTTCTGTTAAATATCTGGTAGCACATCGGAATGTGTGTGTTGCAGAGATTCCTATGATATAAATTTTATGTAGGAGATCATGTGATTTGAATGGTTGATACTGGGGTGTTTTAGTACAAACATTGCATAGCTATTCACAAGTTAACGTGTAATTTGTATAGGCAACCAAGCCTTTCTGTGGTCTACGGGCTCTTGTATGCACCAACATGATTGGTTAATCCGTTATGAAACGGCGGCTGCGATTGGTGATAGTGGAAGTATAAAAAAAGTTCCGGGCGTCGGAGCAGCAGAGCACCAGCCATGTGACAGTCAGGTTGCACATAACATCTAAGAACGTAGATGGTTCCTCTCGGAATAACCTTATTCGCCCAACGGTTCACGGACGTGGGAGGATGCGACGCACCGGCGACAAAGAGTCGCCGAGCCGTAGACGCTAACTTCTGCCGCCGTCCACCCTCGCTACTGCTACCAACTTGCCGTTGACAGCTGCAGTGCCAGCTGTCACGCAAGACAGCACTGCCGAGCACGCCGTATGCAAGACAACACTCGCCCAGCACGCCGTTCGCAAGACAACACTCGCCCAGCACGCCGTACGCAAAACAGCACTCGTCGAGCACGCCTTACGCGAGACATCACTCGTTGAGCACGCCTTACGCGAGACATCACTCGTCGAGCACGCCTTACGCGAGACATCACTCGTTGAGCACGCCTTACGCGAGGCATCACTCGTCGAGCACGCCTTACGCGAGACATCACTCGTTGAGCACGCCGATCGCAAGTCAACACTCGATGAGCACGCGTAATGCAAGACTAAACTCGCCGAACACGTAAATCTTTCTTGATATAGGACTGTAAATCATTCTTGATACAGGACTGCAAATTAGTCGTGATATTGGATTGTAACAATAGTAGTTTTCCCATTGTATGTTATTAGACGAGAAATCTTTTACCCCTTACCTTTGTTGTCGAATTATCGTAGTTGCACAAATACCCACACTGAACTTAGCGAGTACACGTTCATTGGCTCGCCGCATATTATCCAGCCAAACTTAGAAGTGTGACAGTCATGTGTACACTTCATAATAACCCACCGAAATTCCATTTCGCTGAAATGGTTTCGCGATAATGCAAGTGCGGTGTTTAGACCATTAACAAATATTAAAAGTTACATTTACATGTTTTACTAGTTTAATAAAATTACAATGGCGTCGCCATTATGATCTTTGTTCTTGCTAAAATTAATGTGGCCGCGCAACTCTTACAGCATCATTTAGACTTTCTTTCTGTAGAGTTATTGAGTCTATGACAGATTACACATTTGTTCGTTGTGTGGGATGTTTGACTCCTTTGGAAAATGTCACGATGTAGAAGGGACCAACGGTTATTAGCGTCTCTTCCGAAAGACTCGGACAATGTAGGGTGATCGAAACAAGTTTCGAAACGGCAGTAGTAGGTGCACTCGGACCCCGGTCAACTCGATTGACATTCCGTCGTTCTGCCGACGAGCTACTGCGCCACATTTGTTTTACCGTCACCCAAATGTTCATGCAATAAGTGTTTCAAAGTGAAACCCAAATAAGACTTTATGATTCTATAAACGGTTGATCGTGAACATGTGGAAGTAGTAGTGTAATAACGATTTTAGAATATTGAATTATTTTTAATGGATAATGGACAGCATAGACTCAACTAATTTGGTGGTAACACATGGAACACACGCCAAGAGCGCCTTGTGTTGGTGTATATTGGCGCTATATGGCGGGACAGAAATTTTACGAAAAAGCTAAAGGGAAAAAGTTTGAAGCCTGCGTGGTACCAGCTTGAGTATATGGGTTGGGAACGCTTGCACTGACAGAGAGACAGGAGGAGAAGCTACAGGAAGCAGAAAACAACTGGGTTCGAAGAATATGCAAAGTGAAACGAGAAGACAGGAGGAAGGTATGGGGATTAAGAGACGAGATCGGAATGAAGAATAAATAAATAAATCAATCACATTTATTTATATAGCGCCTTTTCCAGCCTTAACTGCTCAATGGCCCTATACAAGTTCACAAATTAATTTAAAAACAAGTCCTAAATACTAAAAATTCCATTCAGTAAAATTAAAAACTACCATTAAAATGTCGAAATCAATAAAACTCCAACTAATTTAACCTAAAAAGCACGATTGAACAAGTATGTCTTCGGATGTTTCTTGAAGGCATCAGCCGAGGGAGCCTGGCGAAGAACAAATGGAAGATTGTACCACAATGTGGGGGCAGCAATGGAGAAGGCTCTGTCCCCCAGCTGGGTCCTGGACAAGGACACCTCAAGCTGCAACTGGTTCTCTGAACGATGTGTCCTTTGTGGGTTGAATTGTGTGAGTATGTCCTTTAAATATGATGGTCCTTCATTGAGCATGGCTGTATAAGTCAGTGCCAACGGCTGAAACTGTACACGGTACATGGCAGGCAGCCAATGCAATGTACGAAGAACGAGGTTGACACAGTGCGGGCGGCACTGTTCTGCACACGTTGTAGCTTGGCCAGCTGGCAAAGGTCATGCAGAAGTCCAGTCAGGTAGTCCAGCCTCGAGGTGACAAACGCATGGGTGGCTATCCGGGCTCTTCTCGCGTCCAGATATTTCCTGATCTTTCCAACATTCCGCAGATGGTAGTAGGTTGAACGACACACCATGTTTACATGTGCCTACAGCTTGAGTCGATCAATGCTCCCTGTGATGCCCCATGCATGACGACTGATTGTTCCCTGTTGGTGAGGTATGACCTGAACCAAGAGATAGGGCTGTCCCTGTGATGCCCCATGCATGACGACTGATCGTTCCCTGTTGGTGAGGTATGACCTGAACCAAGAGAGAGGGCTGTCCCTGTGATGCCTAGTCTAGTCTGCCGTATCGAATGACGCAGACAGATCGAGCACAAGGAGGCACATTTCTTGTTATCCAAAACTGTTCTTTTTCAACAGACGGGCGACCAAAGCCTCCTTCAATGAGTCGTATACAGTCCCTGATGACATGGAACTGCTTACAATCTGAATCAGCGCCGGCAACAATACATCCCGGGTGTCTTTCAGAAGCCAAGTAGGAAGTGGATCTAAGCTGCATGACTTTGGTGGAGACTGTATGACCAACTTCCTAATCTCAGCTTCTGAGGCAGGGTGAATTACGACAAGCTGGAGGTGATGTCGTCTTCATTCGGTGAAGCCTGTCGAGGTAAGGGTTGCTTGTGATCTCGCGACAGGTCGCTGCGTATCTTGGTGATCTTGTGTGTGAAGAACTCCACAAACCTGTCCGTCATCTCCATGTCATGGTTTGGGAGGATGCTTGAAGCGCTGCGATGCGTCAGCCGATCATTGATCCTGAATACACCTTTGGGATCAGACTGCGCTTCAACCAAGTGTTCAGTGAAGTACTGTTTCTTGGTATTATCTACCAGCCTGGCCCGTTCGCGCCGTTTGTCCCTGTAAATCTGCAGATGCATCGTAATTTCCATTTCCTGGTACTTTCTCTATGCTTTCCTGCGAATCCTCTTTACCCGCAGGATGTCTGATGTGTACCAAATGGAAATGATCGCATATGCCAGGAAGGCCATTATCTTGCTGAAAGACGTCAGTCACAGCCTCAGCCCCACAGCTTCAGGTGACCTGGTGATGTTGAGGTCAAGTGAATGACCACGTCTGTGCGTGGCTGATGACACATGCTAAGTCAGATTGTAGCAGTTTATCAAATCCAGAAAATGTGAAGCCTCATTGTTGGTGGGATCATCCACGTGGAAGTTGAAGTCACCTATAATGAATAACCTGTCACCAGTGCACACTTTGTCCAGTAAATCGCCAAACTCCTGAAGAAATACTGCGGTTGGTAGCTGCATTGGTGGAGGACCTCCATGCACTCAAACGATGTTAGTTTGTTGTCACTCGGTAGGTTTTTTGACTTTCACAGGATCTTTATACATAATCCCAACCCCAACTTATCCTGTGTGCCTAGGGACTTGGAGGAAGATGTACCCAGTCGGACACAGGTCGCAACACCATTGCTCAGTGCAGGGTAAAATCTGGTCACAACGGAACATTCGATATGCAGTAATTCAGGCCTACTGTGGGTGATCGTACTGTGAAGAACGGCTGTGCTAATTCTAACACGGCTCTTGTTGTTACTGTCACAGCTTGTGGCAGTGCAGCCACATCCGGCGTAAATCACACAACTCAGTCATTGAATAAGGCTGTTGTCTGTGTTCAAAAGAACACTTTCGGCTGGATTATTTAGGTTTTAATTTAATTTTGACAATAACATATTTGCAAGCTATGTTCTATCTACTAAGCTCGCATGAGCTCCAAAAGCCTGCACCTCGCGAATATGCAGAACACTATGTAAACAAAACAGTGTATACCAACTTATGCTACAATCCTGCTGTTAGTTCCTTTTTACCGGCAACGTTTACTATAACTATGTCAGATATTACCCTATGTATGTAATTTATGTCAATGTATCACTTTATCTCATACATATTCAACAACGTAAACTATACTTTGATACACCAAAATAAATACTCAATCCGTACCAAATCAAGACCAGAAACACCTGAGAATTAGGGTAGGGGTGAGCAGACTGCGATGGGCAAGACACATACAGAGAATGAGTTAGGATTGATTGACAAATAGAGCACGACAAACATAAGAGGGTCGTGGAAGGAGAACAAGTAGACCGGTGTTTAGATGGAATGACAGCGTTAAAAGAGAACCCGAAAGGTCAGGGGTGAACAGCCGAGAGCGGGAGAGAATGGTAGAAGATCGTAATAGATGGAGACGACTCATTGAGAGGCCGGAACATACTAAGTGTTGTGGCGCCTTTGCATCGAGGCCTCCAGAGATTCCCCGAGTCGCGCGGTTACGCCATCAACTGCTGCCCCCATCGGTCAAGTAGAGGCCTTGTCATGAGCTTGCCTGTATCGCTGCATGCAGCACGAATTAAACTTCCTGGAAGTGCAGATAAGGCAACCAACGTCGTTCGACAGCTACATCTACGACAAACAGCCTCGAATAACGACACAAGGAATCTCCCAATTCCGACAGAAATATCTCACATACTGGGTTAATGCTGAACTTTACAGCCAGT
>OY759271.1:12707397-12817397 GCA_963662155.1 Lamellibrachia columna | reverse complement strand
AAGAAACAACTACACCCTAACAAACAACTACACCCTAACAAACAACTACACCCCTAACAAACAACTACACCCCTAACAAACAACTACACCCTAACACACAACTACACCCTAACACACAACTACACCCTAACAAACAACTACACCCTAACAAACAACTACACCCTAACAAACAACTACACCCTAACAAACAACTACACCCTAACAAACAACTACACCCTAACAAAAAACTACACCCCTAACAAACAACTACACCCTAACAAACAACTACACCCCTAACAAACAACTACACCCCTAACAAACAACTACACCCCTAACAAACAACTACACCCTAACAAACAACTACACCCTAACAAACAACTACACCCTAACAAACAACTACACCCTAACAAACAACTACACCCTAACAAACAACTACACCCCTAACAAACAACTACACCCTAACAAACAACTACACCCCTAACAAACAACTACACCCTAACAAACAACTACACCCCTAACAAACAACTACACCCTAACAAACAACTATACCCTAACAAACAACTACACCCCTAACAAACAACTACACCCCTAACAAACAACTACACCCTAACAAACAACTACACCCTAACAAACAACTACACCCCTAACAAACAACTACACCCTAACAAACAACTACACCCTAACAAACAACTACACCCTAACAAACAACTACACCCCTAACAAACAACTACACCCTAACAAACAACTACACCCCTAACAAACAACTACACCCTAACAAACAACTACACCCTAACAAACAACTACACCCCTAACAAACAACTACACCCCTAACAAACAACTACACCCCTAACAAACAACTACACCCTAACAAACAACTACACCCCTAACAAACAACTACACCCCTAACAAACAACTACACCCCTAAGAAACAACTACACCCTAACAAACAACTACACCCTAACAAACAACTACACCCCTAACAAACAACTACACCCCTAACAAAAAACGTCGACAGCGAAGGGAAATGAAGGTAGGCAAGGATTGGATAAATCCTTATGTCA
This sequence comes from Lamellibrachia columna, assembly GCA_963662155.1. Taxonomy (NCBI): domain Eukaryota; kingdom Metazoa; phylum Annelida; class Polychaeta; order Sabellida; family Siboglinidae; genus Lamellibrachia; species Lamellibrachia columna. The sequence goes on along the minus strand of OY759271.1, from coordinate 12,816,357 downwards.
TGGAAATTGCCCGTAAAGGGATGTTGGGTCAGGAATATCGGAATTGTACGAGGATAACGACTTATCAGCAAAATTTGTCTTGATCGCTCATTGTTTGATCTAAACGATCGATGATCGATCAATGATCGGTCATAGAAGTTAATTGAATATATTTGAAAACTATCACCGTTTATATTTGTATTTCTGTAATAATAATGTAGCAATGAAAGAGAAACAAAACGTTTGTACGTAGACACGCATGGTTCTCTCGCTCGCCAGACCTAGCCGATTGGCAGTGACGCTGTGTCGAGCAGACTTGTGCCCAATTATCTTGTATTCGTTATTTCGTTCGTTCCCTACCCCATCGCGAACCGGCGACGGGATTCCAGAAAGTGACTTCAGTCCTTCCTTTCCACGCCCGACTTAGTTGACGCCAGTATCAACATAGTTAATAATACGAAGGCTTTCATTGGCCAGAGATTGGGAGAAGGTGACATAATAGCCAATTAGAAGTTTTCTCTCTTCCTGTCATGTTTGTACACATTGCCTTGCCACTGTCTCGGGCAGATAAGTCATAGAACGACAAGGAATGAACGACAGAAATATTATAATCGGAAATGATGGATCACCTTGATCGGAAGCGTGGATCAATCAATCGTGGACGAAATCGATCAACATAAAACGCAATAACGATGCTGTTCTTCACATATCAATGAGTCCACGATTTTTCACTATTGTCTCCAACAAATCCGATTCGATGTGCCCGCCAGATAGTTGCAGACGCATTATACGTCACTATTGACAGCATAACATTGAGTCAGATAATTAAACCTGGCAATGCTATCGTCATCACGTCTAGTCGGTCTTTCTGCTTGAACTTGTGCGATTACAATTGCTACTGACAACAACAGTCATTAGACATTAGTCATTACCATTGTGCACGCTTTATTAAGTGTGCATGTTCAGTACTATGCATTAGCTACCACTAGTTAAGTTATACAAATCTACCTGGACTGTTTTTAGGTTATTGTATGTGCGTGATTGCGTTCGTGCCTGCGTGCGTGCGTGCCAGCGTGCGAGCGTGTGTGTGTGTGTGTGCGCGCGCGCGTGTGTGTTCTGCCTCTATAACATTTCCCTTGCATAGTAAAACAAACACAATTAGAACATTTAATATTGTAGTCACATATTATTACACGGAATATGTACATTAATTTGCCAATCTAAATTCCGGTTTACATGATCGATTAATTGTCCAGTTGGTCGGGCGACACGAAGTCGCTTGATATCGCGGTACAAGGATCGGTTGTGCCAAAAAGGCCAATTTGTGGTTATGATTGTATCGGTCGAATTGGGGATGGCTGCCGACGATTTTGAAGAAATGACCAATCAGCGATCAACAACAGATGTACCCGCTGTGACATTTCATCAAAGCTCAAATCGGTAGAGGCATGAGTCAAGATCTAGGTCGCACTGTGTAGACACGTCGCTCGTTTAAACGTCGCTCGTCTGTGACTGGTCCTATTTTTAAACGACGTCGCGTGCGATATAAAACGGACTTGAGCTTCTGTAATGTTGGATCTTGGACTCCCAATAAGCCAACGGCTTCCTTGTCCACTTGCCATCTGGGTCTTTGCCCTGTAATGACGCAGCCATCTCCTCACGCGGCGATCGCCTCGTGTAAGCCCGGCTTGATACCCCATCGGCAGTAAGTGGTACGTTTCCTGGCGATTATTCCGCAACCATTCGTCCACAAGTGCAGCGGCTTCCCTGACCGGGTTGGACAGCCGAAGGACGTTCGCGAGCTCGTGCAGTTTCGGTCCATCGTGCATCCTCTCCCACAGCAGCAACATGCTTTTATCTGACGTCATATGTTAGCCCGGCAAAGCTAACGCGACTGACAATGTCCTCCGCTCGTCGGGCGTCATTGCAGCAGACAGACGGCTGCGCAACTCGGGGGATATACCCAGGCATTCGGTTCGTCTAACGAGGTCTCCGTCACTCATGGCTGAATGTGATGGACGAATGAAATATACTTCCATGTGGGTGCTCGGTTCAGGGAGGACGCGGGTAGGTGGTGCGCCCGATGCAGAACGGGAAAGGTCTGACGAGTGATGGCAAACGCCGTCTATTTGTTGCGGGCCAACAGACGATGACCGTATCTGAAGTCAATGATGGAGATAACGTGCACTGTCAAGTGTCGTCTCCGCTGGTTGGTGCAAGTTAGAAAATGATTGATTCAAAAGAGTAAGGACATACACTTGATTAATCATTAGCAACATTTAAAAACAGCAAAATAGTGAATGTTGTGAATGAATATAGTCGTTCATAGCGTGCATTTGCACTGGCTTGATAAAGAACACTAATTCATTCACTGCTACAAAATCAATCCATGTATTGTATTGACATAACAACAACTTGAACAGTCCATGCACTTCCCATACATGCAAGGCCAGAAAGAATAAGACAGTTCCACTTGTTCAACTTGTAAAATCAAAGTTTGCGGAAATTAATGTGTACATGTTTTTTATTCAGAGTACAAGTATTCTTACCCAAAAAATGGTTACAAAGTCGTAGATTTGCATATTTTTCGTTACCCTTGAAATGAATACTACCATCCCACAGTGATTTACGTTACAAATTGATGATCAACCGATCACCTCTCTCTAGCATTTTTAGAATTAATCTTGTTGAAAGTGGTACTAATGTTGGTATGTTCTTTAGCTGTTCAGATGTATTTGCTTATTTTTCATTGGAACAGTTTCCATGCACGTTTTTGTGTGTTCTCTCTTTTCCAAGAAACGTCGACATACCTTATAGTTCTAATTTACGTCATTTGAGGACGGATGCAGCAATGTCAGCATAAACAACAACTGAGATACATTAAACAGAGTATCCATAATATATAGGAAACTGCTTTATTGACATACTGAGAAGCATTCACAAGTTTTGCTCCAATGAACATGTAACATGTTTTCGTAACGTAAATCAGGTGAACATTGTAAATAATATACAATGAAAAAGATACATATTTATGAAAGAATTAAAGTTGTCAAACTAATGCAAGCCCTATATGCCCCGAATGAAGAAAGCTCCACAGTGTGCTAATGTTTTCATTTCTTCTCCGAATTACGGAAGTGTTTCTATGCTCTTAGTTATATGGAACGGTTCCAAGAGTTTCATGCATTATTACATGGTCACTTTCCGATATCGCATTATTTCGCACGTGCACAATCACATATCAAGCGCTTTCACCCAAGCATTCACTGCTCACTGCTGCAAGACAGCACAGCCAGCTTCGATCGTCTAGTTCGAATCCACTTTTCGTTCCCCTTGGTAAGACAAACGCCGGAAATAGAGTTTTCTCAGTTGCTGCACCGACTCTGTGGAACTCACTTCCTGTTAGCGTTTAATCGGCAGGAAATATAATAAAATTTCGGCGTTAACGCATTTAGCAGTTCTACAACTCATTGATTGCATAATTAAAATGACATATTTTATTACATTAACTCCCAGTTCAGGTCACGCTCTATGTGACTGGTATTTATGTATTTGAGTAATCAACAACGACACTGGGCTTCTACACACACGCTCACGTTATTGATATCACTAGCAAAAATGCCCGTCCCCCAGGACGGGATAACTACATCTTTCTACCTTGTGTCAGCGTCTAATTCATGTCGCCGTTGCCAAGCACAGCTGCTACGAGTGTTTTCTACTATAATTATATAAACCTAGACGGTTTATATAAGTTTATATAAGGATGGCGCTACGTACTCTCAAACCGTTTACGTACCGAAGTATTCGCCGCGAGTGTGGCTTCTGCGATTTTTTAAAGTTAACGTTTTACCTAGCGAACATGTGATTTACCATAAAAAACAATAAGAAACCTTGATATATGGAGTGACAGTGGTAGTGGTACTGGCAGTGACAGTGGTAGTGGTACTGGCAGTGACAGTGGTAGTGGTACTGGCAGTGACAGTGGTAGTGGTACTGGTAGTGACAGTGGTAGTTGTACTGGTAGTGACAGTGGTAGATGTACTGGTAGTGACAGTGGTAGTGGTACTAGTAGTGACAGTGGTAGTGGTACTGGTAGTGACAGTGGTAGTTATACTGGCAGTGACAGTGGTAGTGGTACTGGTAGTGACAGTGGTAGTTGTACTGGCAGTGACAGTGGTAGTGGTACTGGTAGTGACAGTGGTAGTTATACTGGCAGTGACAGTGGTAGTGGTACTGGTAATGACAGCGGTAGTTGTACTGGCAGTGACAGTGGTAGTGGTACTGGTAGTGACAGTGGTAGTGGTACTGGTAGTGACAGTGGTAGTGGTAGTGGTAGTGGTACTGGTAGTGACAGTGGTAGTTGTACTGGCAGTGGCAGTGGTAGTTGTACTGGCAGTGACAGTGGTAGTGGTACTGATAGTGACAGTGGTAGTGGTACTGGCAGTGGCAGTGGTCGTGGTACTAGTAGTGACAGTGGTAGTGGTACTGGCAGTGACAGTGGTAGTGGTACTGGTAGTGGCAGTGGTAGTGGTACTGGTAGTGACAGTGGTAGTGGTACTGGTAGTGGCAGTGGTAGTGGTACTAGTAGTGACAGTGGTAGTGGAACTGTTAGTGGCAGTGGTAGTGGTACTAGTAGTGACAGTGATAGTGGTACTGGCAGTGGCAGTGGCAGCGGTAGTGGCAATGGCAGTGGCAATGGTTGTGTTAGTGGTAGTAGTACTGGTAGTGGTACTGGTGGTGTTAGTAGTAGTCGTATAGGCTGTGGCAGTAGTAGTGGTAGTGACAGTGGCAGTGGTAGTGACAGTGACAGTGAGAGTGGTATTGACAGTGGCAGTGGTAGTAGTAGTAGTGGCAGTTGTTGTGACAGAGGCAGTGGCAGTAGAAAGTGAGAGTCACAGTGGTAGTGATAGTGGTAGTGGCAGCAGCAGTGACAGTTTAAGTGGCTGTGGCAGTGACAGTGGTAGTGATAACGGACGCGGCAGTGACAGTGACAATGACAGTGGTAGTGGCAGTGGCAGTGGAAGTGGCAGTGGCAGTGGTAGTGGTAGTGGCAACGGAAGTGGCAGTGAATCTGGAAGTGGCATTGGCAGTGGTTGTGACAGTGGCAGTGGAAATTGGCAATGGAAAATGACAGTGACAATGTTAGTGGTAGTGGCAGTGGTAGTGGAAAGTGACAGTGACAATGGTAATGATAGTGGTAGTGGTAGTGGCAGTGGCAGTGACAGTGATTGTGGCAATTGCAGTGACAGTTGCAGTAGCAGTGGTAGTAGCAGTGGCAGTTGAAGTGGCAATGGCAGTGGCAGTGGCAGAGACAGAAGTAGTGCTAGTGGTAAATTTTTTTTTTTAAACGTGGTTGTTTAAACGTGGTTGCCATTGCGCAATGCAATTTTATAATTACAGAGTTCAAGTTATATTGATGAAAAATGCAATACTAAAGTGGTACACTCTAACAACAAATACAGTATGCAAAATAGCAGTTTCCGTATAGGACAAACGTTTATATAATGGAATATTAATCGTAAATTGCAATTGTTTGCGGTTCGGCGGTTGAGACGTTCTGCAATTATAAGCCATTGTCGGCAGCACTTTATTCGATACAACAAGACAACAAAGGTGTCCTGCTTGGTGGAGTATAACAAGAAGAATAAGCTAGGAGTGTGTTACTGGATCCTTGTCTTCGATAAGCATATTAATATTTACTTATATAAGCGGTATTGAAGACGGCACACGTTTTGTTCAATTACTGATTGCTGTGAGATCATTAAGTACGGTTGTGTGTATGTATTTGCAATTGGCTCATTGTCACAACGACAAGGCAATATTAATAATGTCCCGGTAAGATTGTATTGAAATGCAATGACGAATTACTTGTTGCCATAAGACACTCGTAAGATATATATTTTCGAGTTAGTTGCAGTTAGTTCGTTGAACGACCACCACGTACAGAAATTCAAAACGACTAAGGTACGTGTTTTAGTATTCTGCTAACTCAGCCTTCAAGTGTCATCAGATGTATCTATTGATCTGGCAGTGAAACCTGTTTGGAAGTGATGCTGTCTGACCAAATGAGAGAAAACCTGAAACACGTGTATGTTCCGGCATTGACATTAGGTTTTTGTATCCAATAACCCACGGGGCCAGTAGATTTGAAAATGTTACTTAAGAACACATACAATGTTTGCAATAAACGGCATTACAAGTCGAATGATGAGAGTTTGGTCGTTATTTCTTACGCTCTTTATGATTGACTTTTACACTTTCTACCAGTATACCACATAACAATTAATTAAATTGTATATGCTTACAATAGTCCACTATTCATTACATCTAGAATCACGTTTGATGTTGTGGAGCTTTAAGGTAGTGCTAGTGGCAGTGGCAGTGGCAGTGGCAGTGGCAGTGGCAGTGGCAGTGGCAGTGGCAGTGGCAGTGGCAGTGGCAGTGCTAGTGGTAGTCTCAGTGGTAGTCTCAGTGGTAGTGGCAGTGCTAGTGGCAGTGGCTGTGGCAGTGCTAGTGGTAGTGGTAGTGGTAGTGGTAGTGGTAGTGGTAGTGGCAGTGGTAGTAGCAATGACAGAGGCAGTGGCAGTGCTAGTGGCAGTGCTAGTGGCAGTGGCAGTGGCAGTGGCAGTGGCAGTGGCAGTGGCAGTGGCAGTGGCAGTGGCAGTGGCAGTGGCAGTGGCAGTGATAGGTTGGTAGTTGGTACGTCAGCGGTACACCACGGAGACAGACGACCTGATCAATGAGGGCACCACACACACGCACGCACGCACACACGCACGCTCGAGTAGATAATGAGCTATATACATTAAGGCGTTGTGAAATGCGTTTTACCATTTTATATGCACGAAATTGTTATACTGTACTATTGTACTACTGTACTATTGTACTATTGTACTACTGTACTATTGTTATATTGTACTATTGTACTATTGTACTACTGTACTATTGTACTACTGTACTATTGTACTACTGTACTACTGTATTACTGTCCTATTGTACTACTGTACTACTGTACTACTGTACTACTGTACTACTGTACTATTGTACTGCTGTACTACTGTACTACTGTACTACTGTACTACTGTACTACTATACTATTGTACTACTGTACTACTGTACTACTGTACTACTGTATTACTGTATTACTGTACTATTGTACTACTGTACTATTGTACTACTGTACTATTGTACTACTGTACTACTGTACTACTGTATTACTGTACTACTGTATTACTGTACTACTGTACTATTGTACTACTGTACTATTGGAATACTGTACTACTGTACTACTGTACTACTGTACTACTGTACTACTGTACTATTGTACTACTGTACTATTGTACTACTGTACTACTGTACTACTGTACTAATGTATTACTGTACTATTGTACTATTGTACTACTGTACTATTGTACTACTGTACTACTGTACTATTGTACTACTGTACTACTGTACTACTGTACTACTGTACTACTGTACTACTGTACTACTGTACTATTGTACTATTGTACTGCTGTACTATTGTACTACTGTACTACTGTACTACTGTACTACTGTATTAATGTACTATTGTACTATTGTACTACTGTACTATTGTACTACTGTACTACTGTATTACTGTACTACTGTATTACTGTACTAGTGTACTACTGTACTACTGTACTATTGTACTATTGTACTACTGTACTATTGTACTACTGTACTACTGTACTTCTGTATTACTGTACTACTGTATTACTGTACTACTGTACTATTGTACTACTGTACTACTGTACTACTGTACTATTGTAATACTGTACTACTGTACTACTGTACTACTGTACTACTGTACTACTGTACTATTGTACTATTGTACTACTGTACTATTGTACTACTGTACTACTGTACTACTGTACTACTGTATTACTGTACTATTGTACTATTGTACTACTGTACTATTGTACTATTGTACTACTGTACTACTGTACTACTGTACTACTGTACTACTGTACTACTGTACTACTGTATTACTGTACTACTGTACTACTGTACTACTGTACTATTGTACTACTGTACTACTGTACTACTGTACTACTGTACTATTGTACTACTGTACTATTGTACTATTGTACTACTGTACTATTGTACTACTGTATTACTGTACTACTGTACTACTGTACTACTGTACTACTGTACTACTGTACTAATTGTCCCAACTAAGAAACTAGTTTTGATTACAAATATCCGACATGTATACTTTTAACATACAATGCAAAATATACATACTATTTACATGTTACATGTTACATGTTACAGAGGAGTATTATTATATTATGTTCTGCCACACACGCAGTTTATTGCTTGTAGTTTTGCAAGATCCCAACATATGGGATCCATTACGTCGGTACTGGGGACTTGGGAGCAGTTGAAGGAGAACCACTAAGAATTGTGTGAGGATTTCAGATTCTCACACATCAACTGCAAATCGCCTGTACCAAGTGACAGCTCAAAGATGCTAAAAAGGAAGATCGACTTTTGGTCCTTCACAGTTGAGAGGAAAGGAGGGATACTGACGATACCCGAGGAAGGAATAACCGTCGTAGTTCCAGATGACGCGCTGCCTCACGATGATGACAAACCAACAATTATAAAGCTTGGCATCTGCCGCGGTATGACTTCCGACTTCGAAGTGGACACCCAGTCTATCGCCCTCAGCCCGACGATTGTACTGGAGCCACACGGCCTTGTCTTCCGCAAGCCCGTTTACCTCTTTCTCCCGACCTATGCCTTCCCCAGGTTATGCCGACTTCCCGACACGAAACTTCTATGCAGGTGGGTATAACATTGATTCGAAGCTCTGCTTTCTGGTTGATGTTTTATTCGTTCTGGGACCGTTCATGTTCTCCATATCGTACCGCAACGTTCGCTGATATATATATATATATATATATATATATATATATACATATATATATATATATATATATATATATATATATATACATATATATCTATATATATATATATATATATATATATATATATATATATATATATATATATATATATATATATATATATGTATATATATATATATATATATATATATATATATGTATATATATATATATATATATATATATATATATATATGTATATATACATATGTATCTATGCATATATATATATATATATATATATATATATATATATACATATATATATATATATGCATATATATATATATATATGTATATATATACATATATATATATACATATATATATATATATATATATACATATATATATATATATATATATATATATATATATATATATATATATATATATATATATATATATATTAATGCCTATAACTGATTCTTACATATTGTTGAAACTTTGTAGAAAACAAACACGTTAGCAGTTCCTCATATTTCCTTACTCCTATTCGGACATAGCGTTTTAATGTTTGTTTCTCTGCTGTTACATATTGTAGATATAACCACAGCTAAAACAGTATGTTGGTCATTAAGCTAGTTGTTAACTTTAATTCGTAGAGTGCAAACCGAATGACATTCTTTACAATTTTAAAATGTTCCCAATGTTTTGTAAGACAACCGGTCGCACAAGGCCTAAGTACCAATGGTTTGTTTCTGCGGTGCAAGCACAATGGATTTCTTTCGTTGGCTTGAGGGTCCAATGGTTTATATCTTTACAATTCGAGCAATATATGTCTGGGAATGAGACCAGGAATTATGTTCAATTGTTAATGAAACTCACATGCCGGTTACGGGTTACCTATATAGAAGATACATTTAAAATGTGACTATCCTCGAAATAAACGAGTTCATAAAAATCTTGTATAAAATAATTAACCGAAAATATCCTTGTACTACGCAGCGAGACCGCTGGTTTCGATGCAGTAAAATGGCTGATGCAAGATGGTTGTGACAAGGCGCTGGTGGCTGTCTACCCAAAGCACGTGATTGTCAGGTTGAATCACTTCTGTCAACTTGCGTTTGTCGCGAATGGGCGAGTGAGACCGCACATGTATGCCACTGTGCTGGTGTTTGCAAGGTATAATCCAGAATCGAACAACGTCACCATCGGCGTTTTTGTCACCAAGAGAGAACGACAAGAAGAGGTGAGTAGTGGCTACAAGAAAGTCTGGGCGATAATAATCACGATGGTACAGACTTGTAGAATTTATATGTTAAAACTCCATCCTCAACTGATTTAGCCTGTCGCAAAACCGGTTCATTGATGTCCAAAATATGTAGTATGTGAATAATTTATGCAATATCCCAAGTCGATTTTTTAAATGCCTATTCTGTTCAAATCATCGAAAGAATTTACTTTGGTCGTTAGATCTGGTAAGGCTCAAAATAGTGGATATCCAAAAGTTGTATATTAAATATACAACTTTTGGATATCCATTTTATGTGATTATTGTATGAGTTTTTTTTCTATATTTATGCAGATCAAAGTCATCCGACGCATTACTTTAATGTCATGATTCCACCTTTAATAACGGAATGGTTGAAGTGAACACCTTAAGTTTATCGGTTTGTTCATGAAGCCAAACTGCGTTCATAGAACGTCACTACAGGCACTGTAATATGTTGTAATGTTCGATCGATTCAGGCCATGCAGCGGGGAAACCGTGAATATAAAATGCTTCTGAGACAACACGACATGGCAATTTTCACAGACGTTAGACCTGAGGATTATTACGTCACCGTCGAGTTTTCCCCTGGAACGACCTCCGAGGCAACGAGCTCACAGGTATGCTTAACAAAAGTGTAGGTATCTTGAACAAGTTAACATATTATTATTATGAGAGTGGTGATATGATCACCGAATCACGTTGCACTAATATATAACTACTAACGAATTGACAGGACAAACTCATGCTTAAATAAATAAACAATTATAAATGTCGGTACATTTGACATATGTACATGTATAGATATATCTGATGCACAATGACGAAAGTCCAAAGTATTATTAACGAACAAAGTTCGAAATCTTTTGCCTTTCAATATCTTCGTTCAGACCCGACCCCCCCGGTTAATTCAAAAACAAATTTTAAATGCTGCATGCACAGGTTTACCAGGGGCGAGGTTTACCAGGGGCAACGTGGGACGTACCACGAGCAACAATTGTTGGCGAGTCAACGGATGAAGTGAACGCGTCGCTGTTTCAGACAATTCCCGTTTACGACATTGAAGAAGGCGTGCGTGACGTACAGACCATGTTCAGCGTGCAAGACTTGGGACCCTCGCTGCATGTCAGTTTGCATGTGCGCCAGCAAGGAGGACTCGACCGATTGATCAACATTTCGACGGATACCTGTGGGGTACGGAATACTTTCAGACGTACAGTAATCCTCATAGACCAAAATAACTCGCAGTCAGCGTTGCCGGTTTCAAATTCAACACACAACCAAACTGTCCCATTTTCAGCGCAAACACATGAAATAATACAAACACGTGGTGTCAGTTTAAATGGTTGAATAAAATGACACACATACTGCAATGAACATAGTTTCTAGTGCCGTACACTTAGGACAATAATTTTAAAAAAAACTGACGAAGGTAACGTTTATGACAGTGTAATTAATCTTACAAGTGAAATTCCCATACATTAAAACTGACCGACCGCCAATGTTTCCAGATACGACAGTGTTTAACAACAAGTCATCACACAGCAAATGGTGCTTGCAGTGGTACATCACAGCCGGTGCAGTGCACTTCTCCGCCCTACGATAGTACCATGCCGAACACCTCGACCCACGTCCTTTCTGTCCCTCGGCCTGTATCGGCCGCGAGCGAGGGAGATCACGTCGGACGTACCCAGTTCCTTGGCATACTGCCCGAGTTGCGCAGCAGGCTACGTACTGCAATGACGCCCGAAGATAGGACGACGTTGTTGAATGCGTTGGCGCTGCCACTGGAGCCCGACGAAGACGTTTTGATGTTGTGGGAGGCGGCGACCGGAAGACCAAGACTGCAAGAGTTGGCGAACATCTTCCGCGAATCCAACGCGGAAAGCGCGGCTGCTGCAGTTGTAGACGAATGGATGAGGCAGCACTAAGCAACGTGAAGCAACTGCAAACTTGTCTGTTAGGGGCGTAAATGTAATTTTACAATGAGGGTTATGGTATTGTATAGATTTACACATTGCAGAGGTTAGTGATTTTCAATGGACACACCAGAAACCACAGCTGAACGTGGCTAACCGAGTGGCCCCTTCAATACGACAATATATAATGGTAACTCAAAATATTTCATGGCATGTTAGCACACGCACATACCTTTGCACTCTTGCAAAACATAGTGAATGCCAACTCAGTGGAACGATTTAAAACTCTGTTTTAAAACATATCAGAATTAGTATTATGTATTAGTATTATGTATATATATGTGTGTGTGTGTGTGTGTGTGTGTGTGTGTGTGTGTGTGTGTGTGTGTGTGTGTGTGTGTGTGTGTGTGTGTGTGTGTGTGTGTGTGTGTGTGTGTGTGTGTGTGTGTGTGTGTGTGTGTGTGTGTGTGTGTGTGTGTGTGTGTGTGTGTGTGTGTGTGTGTGTGTGTGTGTGTGTGTGTGTGTGTGTGTGTGTGTGTGTGTGTGTGTGTGTGTGTTTTTTATTTGTTATGTGTAAGAGTGTATGTGACGGACCTATAAAACGCACACTAATAACGTCACATGGTCACCTTCAGGAAATATAGCTCTTACTACTATTTGTAAAAAAAAACTCATGCATATAATGTATTCACTTCATTGTATTACAAATGTGTTTAGTGTGATGTTAATACGGTGTGTATAAACATAGCCGCATCATGATAACACGGACATTCTGATCTCCACCTGTGTGTGCCGTGATTATCTATATCGTTTTTAGCTAGCATTGCAGACAACTAGTTATGCATAATAAGATAGTATGACTGCGGAACTGATGTTGGAACGAATTGTTTGGCAAACTGTGTGCAATACGTGTTGCTCAGATGCACAGCCTGGTTACAAACACGGCCATCGATTGTCCGGTGTGGTTAATGTATGCATTATGGAATAAATTATTCAATATTCCTGTGTATTTTTTCTCAAGAAATACAGACGCTAAATATAGATAATCTAATGACACTGTCAAACTTATTTATTGTTATTCCTATATTACAAAAACGATTTTTGTATTGGTGTTTGTTTTGTTAATTTAACGAGGAGGACCTAGGCGTTCAACTTGACCGACGACCCAGGGGCCAAGACCAGAAACAAATTGTTGAAGAAAAGAGAGATTTGACAATATTCTTGCACACAATCGGAACCGCCCTGCCTCTGAATTTACGCCTTTGTGAAACAAATTAAATAATTCACATATATGACTAATATGTTGATTTGAAAGATCTGACGTTTGGTTAATATGGTTGACCTCAGAAGAATATGTCAGCTGTCTAATGACGCAGTTAGTTTTATATAAACAAATCACAAACTCCGCCCTAGGAGCACACTTTGTCAAGAGTCCAAATAAAAACCGGCTTATTTTGTATGCCAGGAATGTAAAACACCAACACTGAGCGATAAGCGGACGTACACAGATGCCTTGCAGACAAGCTGTAGATTCCTGTCGATGTAAACGGCCTAAAATGTCTCATCAAAGTAAGATACAACCATGGACGCAGAAATATGTGTTGGTCTCTTGTTGAATAATAAAGGTAAATGTACGTTTTTAAATAACGCAGTATCCACAATAAAGATAAATGTACGTTTTTAAATAGCGCAGTACCCATAATTAAGGTAAAGGTACGTTTTTAAATAGCGGGATATCCATAATAAAGGTAAAGGTACGTCTTTAAATATCGCTGTGTCCAGTCCTTATGACTACTCAAAGTACTTTACACTTCACCAATGGGAAGCATTCAGCCACGCTACAATTACTGTGCGAAGATGTATAACCACAACTGTGGTTAACTGTGGCAATGTGGGGTGAACGAAATTGTCAAAGCTTCGAAACGACAGCAAGAGTATTCGAACCCGGGTTCTCTCGATTAGTCCGATGTTATGACTACTCCTCTACCACGCCCCATAACTTCCTACGGATATACTGACCGTCCGTCATCGTTTCAAAGCAGTGGTCATATTTAAGTTGCAAGAACAGCAGCAAGGGTTATGCATTACATATTATATTGATACGTGACAGGCAGTGAAGGAGCTAAGGAGCGAGGGAGGTATGGAAGGAGGGAGGGGGGGAGAACGTGGGAAACGGATTGTGTGTTTGTGTATGTTTGCACATATGTCTGTGGGTGTTTGATTATGTGAGGAATAGGTCTACTGAATCGCTCTGGTTTTACTGTGAACAATAACAACGATAAGTACAATGAGCTCATAGTTTGACGGATTTTATTTACAACAATCGGTAATTGGAATGGTCGATCGGTCGGTATATGTGAAAGAATAGTTTTCGTGCATTAATCGCAGGAATGCTGAATGGTTCCCAGAGAAGTCGTGTTAGCGTTGGAGTAGTGGTTTGTAAAGCGCTTTGAGCAGTCGCAAGGACTTGATACCGCGTTACATAAGAACGAACCTTTATCTTTTACCTTTACAACCGTATCGTTTAAAGATCTGTGTAGCTCAATCAGTTACGGCCGAGTTGGTCATAAAAGCGATGTTGGAGGTGACTGACGTTTTTTCTTTATCAGCAGTTCATGTACTCAGTGATTAATCTAAGCTATCGGCAGTGCGCTTTTTAATAACCGTGTTGGCCAAGTCATAGAAACGACTTCAGAGGTGATTTACGTTATTTCTTTATCAGCAGATCGCTTTCAGAGATCTTTAATCTTGTAACTTGAGTTCAGTAGGTATGTAATAACCGGCGTCTTCCTGTTTTATTGTCGGTCGTTCGGTACGACGTGCTTAGGTAGGTCGTGTTGATTAAGAGACATGATTACTTTACGCCAGCCTTGGTGTGAGTGTGAAGGACTGTCTCCGTCAATGACAATGCGATATTTTCGATTAACATACGTTAAGATGTGAGCTAGGTCTGGCGGAAGGAGGGAGAGGAATTAAAACAAATATTTAAGACGATGACGAGAATTAGAGAACTTGGGTTTCCCGAGCCAATTGTTGAAACTGGTCAAAACGACAGGGGACAGGCGACAAATAAACAAGTGGCAACGAGCCACAGGTCGGGTTCAAGTAACCGAGACGAAGATAGATGTTTACTGGGTGACCACAGCCATCGATTCTGGCAACCGGTCAAAACGACAGGGGACAGGCGACAAATAAACAAGTGGCGACGAGCCACAGGTCGGGTTCAAGTAACCGAGAAGAAGATAGATGTTTACCGGGTGACCATAGCCATCGATTCTGGCAACCGGTCAAAACGACAGGGGACAGGCGACAAATAAACAAGTGGCAACGAGCCACAGGTCGGGTTCAAGTAACCGAGAAGAAGATAGATGTTTACCGGGTGACCACAGCCATCGATTCTGGTAACGGTGGAGCACAAACAATAGGGAGACTATCGGTCTGATTATAGGGAGACTATCGGCCTGATTATATCGTACGAGCTGATACCCTTTACGAATACGATACGATTTAATTGGATCAGTCGTATTCCGTCGGGCAGCTATCTCGCGATGATGACATCGGATACTTTTTCCGAGGAACGTTCGACTCATTAAATAGGGGTGTCATAGAAGATTTTTCTAGTGCAAAATAATAAGAAGAAGCGCACACTATTTACAATACAACACATATCATAACCTTCGGTTAACTGTTGCTTTGTCAACTTTGAAAGTTGTTCTTAGGACACTATTGTTATTACACAATTACCTGTGTCATGATGTGAGGAGTTAGAGACTTTACTGGTCTTGCAATTGTCTTAATCTTTGGTTTTAATTCAATCATGGTTGAACAAATCATGTTTTTAAAGTCGGATTTGTTTTTATTAAAATCAAATCTGATATATAGATATAGTTATTTTGTCAACACTGGCTTCAGAATGGTGTTTTGATGGGTGCTTTAACTTTTCCCCTTGAAGCTAGAACGGGACAGAAACACACAATATGTGTAACTGTATTAGTGTGCGACACGTCGGAAATAGTGTACTTTTGTGCTAGTGTCATCTTTTATATTGGGCCAGGTGGTGAAAAATAACGAGATGGCCCAACTCTCTTGTCATATACCAGGGGAAAAATGAACCCTTTCAAACATCTTCTGTTCAAAGTGATGTGTGTACCGGGTAACTGCATGTGCTGTGTTGTTCTAACTGAGGCAGATAACTTCATATGTGTATACGTTTGAAGACAAATTCATTTGATTGAATGTGAAATGTGTGTTCATTAATATGATCATGATTAATTGTTTGGTGACTGGAAGTTACAACCAATGAAACAAATTAATTCATGTATGTTTGTTACATTGACTAAGTTACATACTTTTCAGAAAATAATATAATATTTCAAATGTTTTATTGGATTCACAACGTGTTTACAAAAGTACATTTACAGACACATGTATGCACCAACAAATACTATACCTTCAAATAAAGTTTAGGCCAACATTAAAATTGCAATCACAGCAGCAAAGTATACATTACATATTTACATATATGGGTGTTTCCACAGTAATCAGGAAAGAGTGTCTCAATTTTTTATCCTATTCCAATATGGAGTACTATATCCAAGGTTAAAAACACCATTAACATTAGGGCAGTATAATTTGAGTAATGTTTAAATATTACAGTCTGTTAGTTTGACAATCTGGGAATGTCTACAAAAACAAACAAAATCCACAACTATCTAAAAATATATTTCTAAAAAAAAAACGCCACATCCTTTCATATGCCGAATTTCAGGGTCGTGAATGTTACATATTAGTAGGTGCTTGAAATGACGTTTCTCAACGTTGTTCATGGATTTTTTTTTCAAAACGCCTATTTGCATGCTTCAAGTTGATGCTATAATCATAGCATCAAAACTAATAAAAAGAATGATGATTGGTCTGATGTGTCGGTCGGTATTTACTCAGATAGAACACGCAGTACGTCATTTTCTCAACTATGCAGCATTGCTCGGCTTCCTGGAGAAGTGCACGTTTCTCGCAAGTATTGTTTCCATTTTTGCATAATGGGCTGGCCACATTCCACAGCGAGTCGTCCATGATAAAGCTCGATTAATATTTGCAGTGAGGATGATAGCCGAATCGAAGTTTCCATTTTCCCAAGGAGGTCGGGAGGTCAGCCAGGGAGGTCGGGAGGTCAGCCAAGGAGGTCGGGAGGTCAGATTTGCTCTGATTGGTCAATCCCACTGCTCGTCCGATAGAATCGGAGCAAATTTAGAACACGTCCTAAACTCGGCATCGTACGTGTGACTCGTATCAGAGATAATCGTATGCGTTGACACACGCAACGATTTGATTGTTTGCGATGATTTCGGATGGTTTCATCCGAGTCAATCGTACCTTGTGGCAGCTGCCTTTCTGTTGTAATACTATTGTAATAGTTATAATTGACGGGTGGCGGTATGGACTACATTGGAGGTAGTTGGTTAAAAAAGCTGAATCTGTGAATGACGCTGCTCTAATCGACGACTGTTGATGTTAGGTCGATAAATAAATGTTATTATCCAATAGTGTTGTTATTTATATTATTACAGTGACACAAGTAGCCCTACTGAATTGTTTTGCCAATTATCGTTACAGTCAACATATTTTATATGTACTATCATCGATAACTTTTGATAGTTAGTTGATAATTTCTTATCGAAAGTTTTGCATCGTCATTGCGATGCATCGATAGTTCGAAGTATTGTTACATCCCTAACAAACAACGTCGAAAGTGAAATGACACACATACGGACACATACGTACACACATACGTACACACATACGTACACACATACGTACACACATACGGACACACATACGTACCTTGTTCGTGCTTTGTAGTACGCCCGAAGACTTACATGACGGTAGCTGCCAAAATAAGTATCATAGGTTATGTTGATACAATTTGCGTAACAATTATGCTTATTCAGACAACCCGGGTTAACCAGATGCGTGTGCATGTGCTCGTGCTTGTGCGTGTGCGTGTATACAATTTTGTACCGATGACGCTTTGAGCACGTTCTTGATTTTGATCTAGTGCACGGTGTTACTCGTGTGTGTAACGTTCATGTCCCCGAGGAGACGACTGTAAGATTTTAAGATTTTGGTTCTCGGTCGTCTCTCGATCAGATAAAGCCGAGTAGACCACGTCATCTAAGCAATGTGGGAGGTATGTGGCTAACGTTTATGTATCCAACAGTTCATGCACTCAACGTTTAATCTTACCTATCATATCGGCAGTTATTTCCGATTGCCTAATGCTGGTTTCCATATCGCAACTCTGTATCGTTGATGAATCACCAGCGGGAATCATTCGTCCGCGAAGAAGCCGCGTGTGCTTTGCTATTGAACGGGAAATCGGCTTACTTAAACATTTGTAGAGAAAACGCATACCTCTTCTTGCTAAACGTTAGCCAGCAGTTGTGTCTTAGCATATTATATTTTTGATCAGCGTCTGTTACAACAGGTAATGTGCGTTAGAACCTCATTTTATAATGTCAGCTATATTCGAGCAATAAACTGCATATTTATCAATGAATTCAAATATTTTTTTCACATTCTTATGCCATACTCCCCAGTCGTACTGCGGTGAGTACATTCACCTACAGTACTTTTTTATTCTTCTCTCCAGTAGAACAGCGGTGATTACTTCCACATACAGTATTTTGTGTTCTCATTCTTCTGCCATACTCTCCAGTAGTATTGCGGTGAGAATATTCACTTACAGTATTTTGTGTTCTCATTCTTCTGCCATACTCTCCAGTAGTATTGCGGTGAGAATATTCACTTACAGTACTTTGTGTTCTCATTCTTCTGCCATACGTTCAAGTAGTATTGCGGTGAGAACATTCACTTCTAGTACTTTGTGTTCGCATTCTTCTGTTATACTCTCCAGTAGTAGTGTGGTTAGTACTTTCACCTACAGTATTTTGTGTTTTCATTCATCTCCCATGCTCTCCCTTTCTTTCTTCTCTTGACATCGTCCATCCATTGTGATTCTGGTCTTCCTCCTCTGCTACCCTATTCTGTTTTCATTTCGAAATCATTATACAGTGTATGTAAGAACATAGTCTGCCACACATCTATGTTTTGTCGACGTTGTCTAAGATTATGGACAAATATAAGTAGTTATATTGTCTAATTATGTTATGTGGGACAAAACGTACACTGTACTTGACCAAGATGTTTATATCTTGCTTTTGTCGATTCGGTGTTTCAAAATAATGTTTGTGTCATCAACGTCAAAGTGTTCCACCCGGCGACGTTTCCCAACATACACGTATTACTACAAGTAGACTGCATAATCCCTGGAAGACTATTCGAGCTCAAAAGAAGGGCCAGTGTCTGTTGAGACGGTGGCATAACCACATGCGAGCTAGCATGGGCAGGTCATATGGGTATCCCTTGCATCGGTGCACATACGATGCAACAAGTTCGCAATACCATCCAGATTGTATAAATGTTTGCAAAAACACATATCTAAGTTTCTCCCACTTCCTGCTCTTCACATTAGCCTGACCCATGTCTCTCTCCACACCATCCACCCGCCTTAATTCAGGTATTCCTCGTTTTCTACCACCGTCTTCTGTTTCCCATGCTCTCATCGCCAATCTCTCCTCGCTCATCCTTAGTGTAAATGGATCGTGTCACCCATGCTTGCATTCGATAAGCAGATTCTACACAACTTTATTTCATTTGTTAAACTCTCAATTTCAGTTGCATTAATATTTGTCCTATTGAACATGTGGCTAGAAACACAAACTATTTGTTTCAAACTATTTTTTTTACTGAATACACAGTTGCACTGAACTGCACTGATGCACACAAGCATACATGCTAACATGCACGTACGCATTTAAACATGTAAACATGGTGGGCATGATTATTTGCATGTAAACATACATAATTACTGAACCGCGATAACCACGCATTACCCCAGTGGCACCAGTATTGGTTGAAGCTTAATTGGCACAAACAAATTAAGGCTAAGATTTTGGTACGATAAAAGTAATGGAGTGACAATACCTTAAACAGCACAAATTCGTGATTATGATGCAACAATAATAATACGCAATGGTAGTAGTAGTAGTGGTAGTGGTAGTGGTACTGGTACTGGTAGTGATTGTGGTAGCGGTAGTGGTAGTGGAAGTGGTAGTGGTAGTGGTAGTGGTTCTGGTAGTGGTAGTGGAAGTGGTAGTGGTAGTGGTAGTGGTAGTGGTAGTGGTTGTGGAAGTGGTAGTTGCAGTGGTAGTGGTAGTCATAGTGGTAGTTTTAGTGGCAGTGGTAGTGACAGTGGTATTGGCAATGGCACTACTAGAGGTAGTGGTAATGGTAGCACTAGCGGTAGTGGCAGTGGCAGTGACAGTGACAATGACAATGACAGTGGCCGTGACAGTGACAGTGACAGTGACAGTTACTGTGGTAGCGCCAGTGTCAGTGCCAGTGACATTGCAGTGGCAGTGACAGTGGGAGTGGTAGTGGTATCGGCAGTGGAGAGCGGAAGTGGTAGTGGTAATGGTAGTGGTAGTGGTAGTAGAAGTGGCAGTGGAAGTAATAGTGGCAGTGGCAGTGGTAGTGGTAGTGGTAGTGGTAGTGGTAGTGGCAGTGGCAGCTCCAGTGGCAGTGGCAGTGTTAGTGGTATGGCATTGCAATAATATGAAACACGTAGACTTATATTTTGCAGAGGTTAGTAATATTCACTGGACACACTAGAAGCCACAACTGAATTTTGTGGAAAACAACAAAACAGAAATGAACACCGTGGTCCCTTCAACACACCAATATATATAAATATGTCTTGGTGAGTTAGCACACGTACATACCTTTATACTCTTGCAAGACGTATTGAATACCAACTCAGTGGAACGATTTAAAACATAGCAGAATTGGTATGTATGTCTGTATGTCTGTATGTATGTATGTATGTATGTATGTATGTATGTATGTATGTATGTATGTATGTATGTATGTATGTATGTATACATGTATATATACATATATATATATATATATATACATATATATATATATATATATATATATATATATATATATATATATATATATATATATATATATATATATATACTGTGCAGTGATATTATAATATATATATACAGTTGTATATATATACAGTTATATATAAATATAATTATAATTATATATATATATATATATATATATATATATATATATATATATAGGGGACAGAAACAAATTGTTAAACAAAACTATTTTTTACAGTATTCCTGTACGCAATCGGAACCGTCTTGCCCCTGAATTGACGTGTCTGTAAGAGTATGTCAGACAAACCACAAAATCTGTCGTAGGAGCACACGTCATCAAGCATCCAAATAAAGACTGGCTTACTCTGTATGTCATGAATAAACAACACCGATACTGAGCACATAAATAATTACGGAAGTGTGCTAACCACGCACTATCTCAGTGGCACACGCATGGTTGGCAACAGTGTTCATTGAAGCTTAATTGGCAAAAAAAACAAGCTAAGGCTAAGATTTTGGTACGACGAAAGTTATGGAGTGACAGTGGCAGTGGCAGTGACAGTGGCACTGGTAGCGGCAGTGGTAGCTGTTGTTGTAGTAGTAGTAGTAGTGATAGTGATAATGGTAGTACTAGTGGCAGTGACGGTGACAGTGACAGTGACAATGACAATGGCAGTGATAGTTATGGTGACTGTGGTATTGGCAGTGTCAATGACAGTTACATTGTAATGGCAGTGGCAGTGGTAATGGTACCAGCAGTGGCAGTGACAGTGGTAGTGGTACCAGCAGTGGCAGTGCAGTGACTAATAGTGTATGTCATGAATGAACAATGAATAGGTAACTAGAAGAACATGAAGAACATTATCTTGCTATAGCAAGAAACTTTCTTGTTATATCAAGAAACTAGTTACATATCTTGTTATAACAAGAAACTAGTTATAAAAATGAGTTTCTTGTTATATATATCTTGTTAAATCAAGAAATTAGTTACCCATCTTGCTATAACAAGAAAGTAGTTATCTAAAGGTTCTTGTTATATCAAGAAATTAGTTATCTATCTTGCTACAACAAGAAACTAGTTATAAAAGAGTTTCTTGTTATACCAAGAAACTAGTTACCTGGGTACCTATCCTGTCTTAACAAGAAATTAGTTAGAAAAAGCAAGGTAACTTGTTTCTTGATATAACAAGATATGTGTCTAGTTTCTTAATATAACAAGAAACTATCACGTGATAGTTTCTTGTTGATGTTGTCCTATGAGCATATCACAAAACCGAAACTTTGTCTATGGCTGCATGCTCCACTAAGCAAAACAAAGTTCGCTTCCGACATGAAATTACCATATAACCACAGTTAGCTGATAAAACAAGGACAGAGTTTCTTTATATAAAAATAAACCTTTTTATAACTAGTTTCTTGTTATAATAAAATAGGTAACTCCTTTCTTTATATAACAAGATACTGTTTTTGTTATAAAAATAAACTATTTTACAACTAGTTTCTTGTCATAACAAGATATGTAACTAATTTCTTGATATAACAAGAACGTTTATTGTTAAAACAAGATAATGCTCTTGTTATATCAAGAAACTAGTTACCTATCAAGGAACTAGTCATCCCACAAAACATATCTTGCGATTTGCACCATATCCTTTCTACGCTTCCGTACTATTGACAGTATAACAGTGAGTCAGATAATAAAACTTGGCAGTGCTATCTGCATCACATCTAGTCGGACTTTCTGCTTGAACATGAGCGGTTACAAATACTATTGACAACAATAGTATTAGAAATCAGCATAATTACGTAACATACACCATTGTGACACTCACGCGGCAATGTTATGGATAACAGGCATGCAATTAATGCAGTACCATAGTGCATGCTTTATTAAGTGTGTATAACAATACATTCATTACAATGCGTTAGGTACCACCGCAGTGCTGAAGTTATACAAATCTGCCTGGACTATTCGTAAAGTTATTGCATACGACGATTCTCTGTAGATCATGTTATCAATCGTGTCTGCGTGTGTACGTGCTTATGTGTGTCTGTGTTTGCGTGCGCGCTTGCGAGCGCGCGCGTGTGTGGTGTGCGTGTGCGTGTGCGTGTGGTGTGCGTGTGCGTGTGCGTGTGCGTGTGCGTGTGCGTGTGCGTGTGCGTGTGCGTGTGCGTGTGCGTGTGCGTGTGCGTGTGCGTGTGCGTGTGCGTGTGCGTGTGCGTGTGCGTGTGTTTTGTTTCTATGACATTTCTCCAATAATCAACATTTTACAATGAAAATTAGAAATATAATACTTTAGTCATATATTATTACGTTGAATATATACATTAATTTACCAATGTAAATTTCGGTTAACATGAGCGATTAACGTCCAACTGGTCGGGCGACAGGGTGTCGCGTGATATCGCAGTGAAAGGATCGGTCGTGTAAACAAGGCCAATTTGTGGTTACGATTGGAGATGGTCCGCGATGATTTTGAAGCCAATCAGCGATCGACAGCACGTGCACCCGTTGGGAGGTGTAATCAAAGATCAAATCGGTAGTGGCGTGGGTCAATATCTAGGTCGCACTGTGTAGAAACGTCTCACGTCTAATCGTCGCTCGTCTGTGATTGGTCCGATTTTGAAGCGACGTCGCGTGCCATATGAAACGGACTTCAGCTTTTCTAATGACACAGCCATCTACACACGCGGCGACGATATCGCCTCGTGTAAACTCAGTTTGAATGTCAGTGATATGTTTACTGGCGATTATTCCGCAACCATTCGTCCACAAGTGCAGCGGCTTCGCTGGCCGGGTTGGACACCCGAAGGACATTCGCCAACTCACGCAGACTCGGTCCATCGTGCATCCCCTCCCACAGCAGCAATATGTCATCATCTGGCGTCAACTGTTCGCCCTGCAAAGCCAACGCAACTGACAATGTCCTCCGTTCGTCGGGCGTCATTGCGGCAGACAGATGGCTGCGCAACTCGGGGGATATACGCAGGCATTCGGTTCGTCTAACGAGGTCTCCGTCACTCATGGCTGAATGTGATGGACTAATGGAATCTACCTCCATGTGGGTGCTCGGTTCACGGATGTCGCAAGTAGGTGGTGCGCACGACGAAGTAAGGGAAAGTTTCGATGACTGATGGCAAACGCCGTTTATTGGTTGCGTGCCAACAGGTGATGGTCTTATCTGAAGTCAATAAAGGAGATAAAATATTAACTGTTCAGTGTCGTCTCCGCTGATTAGTGCAGTTTAAAATGAAATATTCTAAAGAGTAAGGGCGCACACTTGTTTTGGTTTGACAGGGGTGTGCACAACCGAAAATTCATTAAAAAAAACAGCAAAATAGTTAATGATGTTTATGTGTGTGTTCGTTCATAACGTGCAGTTGTGCAGGCTTGATAAAGAACATAAATTCATTCACTGCTACAAAATTAACAAGTGTATTATATTTACATAGACAACAACGGGAACTTTCCGTGAACTTCCCATTTAGAAAGTTTGCGGAATTTAATTTGTACATGTTTTTTTAAGTACAAGTACTCCATGAGGAATTTTACCAAACAAATGGTTTCAAAGTCGTATATTTGCATATTTTTCGTCACACTTAAAATGAGTTCTACCATCGCACAGTTATTTACGTTACAACATGATGCTCAATCAATTATCTGTCTCTGTCTATCTGTCTGTTTACTTTTTTCTCTCTTTACCATATATTTCTGTATAAACAACTGAGATACATGAACTAGTGTATCCACAACATATAATAATCTACTTTATTGACAAAATGTATTCAGAGGTGTTGCTGCATTGAACATGTTTTACTAACGTAAATCAGGTAAATTAGGGAAATTTGTAAATAATAAATCATACAGCTGTACAGTGAAAGCGTATTCACTAACGGAGGCCATTCGGTCAGTATCCTTATCTCGGTGCGATACGTGTGGAGAACATGTGACCAGCAAAATCCGGTCTTGTCAGTTAGCTACGGAACTAACGACAAGTAGAGCGAAAAACGTATGCCTAAAAGTGTCTATTATGCTTCTATACACAAACACTGGGTTTTGTATTAATATTTTTATTAGGTCCAGGCACAGCCCAGGCCCGGCCCGGCTCGCTCACACTAGGCCCAGGCCCGGCCCAAACCCGATGTGTTTAAAAAAATGTCAGCCCAGGCCCGGCCCGGACAGGGCACTAACGCACAAACACACGCACACGCGCGCGCTATAACCACGTCTAAATGCTATAACCACGTCTAAATGCTATAACCACGTCTAAATGCTATAACCACGTCTAAATGCTATAACCACGTCTAAATGCTATGACCACATCTAAATGCTATAACCACGTCTAAATGCTATGACCACGTCTAAATGCTATGACCACGTCTAAATGCTATGACCACATCTAAATGCTATGACCACGTCTAAATGCTATGCCGCACAGCGTTGTTGCGTATGTCGAAAAGAGGAATTTGCTGAAAATCGAATTACATAGGATATATTTAGTTTGTGATGCATGTTTTGTTTTGCTCATGCAACGAATGAAAACATCACCTTAGCGTCACATATCCAACAGCTCGAGAGGTTGCAGTTGAAATAAAATTAAAGCGTTGGGCTATGTTACTAGTACGCAACATTTTTGCTTCTTAGTTAAGAAAACTTATTTTCAGAAAATCTGTGTGGAAATCGCCGTGATTCAAGATCGACAATGGTAAATGGAAATGGACAACGACGTGTGACGAGTCAGACACATTTAGCGAGCGTTGCTAAGATAAAACAGTTTGTCCTAATTCTCATCGATAGTCATCATGTATTTGATACCAAATCACTCCAGCAAAGTTGTCCGTGTTCAAGATTCACTAGACATTGTGCGCAGTGCCTATCGCTGTCACGCTGTATGGTTAGAAAACAAGGTTCTCTAGACATTATGCGCAGTGCCTATCGCTGTCACGCTGTATGGTTAGAGAACATTATGTTTTACCTGGGAGAACATCTCACTGTTGAGGACCTCAATGATGACTATGCTTTCTTCAACTTCGACATCGGTGAAAACTGCCATATCATCTTGTGCCAAAAGTCGATCGTACATACTGTGACCCCTTGTCAAGGCCTGATACAAAACAATGTAGAATCAAATTAACAGCGGCCCATCGTTTGTTGTTTGCGTCGGCATGTTTGTTTGGTTTCGTAAACTGTCTAAACACTCTTACCAGGACATCAACGTAACGAGTAGTGAGTGTCCTGTGCTTGTGCTTCTACTGTGCAACTAATGTTCAGGTGACCTCCTAGAAATTACGAAGGCGCATAATACATTTTAGTGTGCTATACGGAAGTCAAAGGTCATACCACGGTAGATTCCAAGCTTTATTATCGTTGGTTTGTCATCGTTGTGAGGAAGCGCGTCACTAGGAACTACTACGGTTATTCCTTTTTCAGGTATCGTCAGTATCCCTCCTTTCTTGTCAACTATGAAAGACCAAACGTCTGTTTTCCTTTTCAACATATCTTGGCTGTCACATGATACTGGCGCTTTGCTTTTAGTTTGTGAGAATCTGAAATCTTCACACAATTCGGCGGATCCATTTCCATGTGACTCCACCACCACCGGTTCCCAACCCCAGACCCACGGTACCGACATATTGGCCCCCATATTTCGAGATCTTGGGACGACGCCGCAAACCTACAAGCAAAAAGTGCGTTTGTGGCAGAACATAATATAATAATACTCGTCTGTGACATATGATATTAATATTGTGTATATCTTTCATAGTATGCTTAAATCACATATGTCGTGTATATATATATATATATATTAATATTGTGTATATCTTTCATAGTACGCTTAAATCACATATGTCGTGTATATATATAATATAGCCTAGTCTCTTAATTGAGACAGTAGAACAGTTTAACAGTTTCTACCTCTACTACTACTACTACTACTACTACTACTACTACTACTACTACTACTACTACTACTACTACTACTACTACTACTACTACTACTGCCACTGCCACTATCACTACCACTACCATTGTCATTGCCACTGCCACTACCACCACTACCATTACCACTATCACTGTCACTTCCACTACCACTAATTCTAACCCTACCGCTGCCATTAGTGGTAGTGGTAATGGTTGTGTTAGTGGTAGTGGCAGTGGCAGTGGCAATAGCAATGTCAGTGGCAGTGGCAGTGACACTATATGTGGTAGTGGCAGTGGCAGTTGCAGTGGCGGTGGCAGTGGTTGTAGCTGTGGCTGTGGCACTGACAGTTGCCATGACATTGGTTGTGGAAGTATTAGTGGTAGTGGCAGTGACAGTGACAGTGGTAGTGGTTGTGACAGTGGTAGTGGTTGTGACGGTGGTAGTGGTTATGACAGTGGTAGTGGTTATGACAGTGACAGTGGTAGTGGTTGTGACAGTGACAGCGGTAGTGGTTGTGACAGTGACAGTGACAGTGACAGTGACAGTGGTAGTGGTAGTGGTTGTGACAGTGACAATGGTAGTGGTTGTGACGGTGACAGTGGTAGTGGTTGTGACAGTGACAGCGGTAATGGTTGTGACAGTGGCAGTCGTAATGGTTCTGACAGTGACAGTGTTAATGGTTGTGACAGTGGTAGTGGTTGTGACAGTGGCAGTGGTAGTGGTTGTGACAGTGACAGCGGTAGTGGTTGTGACGGTGACAGTTGTAGTGGTAGTGGTTGTGACAGTGACAGTGGTAGTGGTTGTGACAGTGACAGTTGTAGTGGTTATGACAGTGGCAGTGGCAGTGGTAGTGGTTGTGACAGTGACAGCGGTAGTGGTTGTGACGGTGACAGTGGTAGTGGTAGTGGTTGTGACAGTGACAGTGGTAGTGGTTGTGACAGTGACAGCGGTAGTGGTTGTGACGGTGACAGTGGTAGTGGTTGTGACAGTGACAGCGGTAGTGGTTGTGACGGTGACAGTGGTAGTGGTAGTGGTTGTGACAGTGACAGTGGTAGTGGTTGTGACAGTGACAGTGGTAGTGGTTGTGACAGTGACAGTGGTAGTGGTTGTGACAGTGACAGTGGTAGTGGTTGTGACAGTGACAGTTGTAGTGGTTATGACAGTGGCAGTGGTAGTGGTTGTGACAGTGGTAGTGGTAGTGGTTGTGACAGTGACAGTGGTAGTGGTTGTGACAGTGACAGTTGTAGTGGTTATGACAGTGGCAGTGGTAGTGGTTGTGACAGTGACAGCGGTAGTGGTTGTGACGGTGACAGTGGTAGTGGTAGTGGTTGTGACAGTGACAGTGGTAGTGGTTGTGACAGTGACAGTGGTAGTGGTTGTGACAGTGACAGTGACAGTGGTAGTGGTTGTGACAGTGACAGTGGTAGTGGTTGTGACAGTGGTAGTGGTTGTGACAGTGGTAGTGGTAGGGGTAGTGACAGTGACAGTGGTAGTGGTTGTGACAGTGGTAGTGGTTGTGACAGTGACAGTGGTAGTGGTTGTGACAGTGACAGTGGTAGTGGTTGTGACAGTGACAGTGGTAGTGGTTGTGACAGTGACAGTGGTAGTGGTTGTGACAGTGACAGTGGTAGTGGTTGTGACAGTGACAGTGGTAGTGGTTGTGACAGTGACAGTGGTAGTGGTTGTGACAGTGGTAGTGGTTGTGACAGTGGTAGTGGTAGGGGTAGTGACAGTGACAGTGGTAGTGGTTGTGACAGTGGTAGTGGTTGTGACAGTGACAGTGGTAGTGGTAGTATCTAAGTTTTGAATGTAGGTTCGTGTCCCTGTAAGTACTGAGCTATGTTGGGAGCAAAAACTGTCTAATGCGTTTGATTCGTACCTTTTTCTAGTTAGCAGAACGGCACCACACGACGTCCCCCCAAAGGCTCCGCAAGTCCAAATGCAACAAAACATACCCGTAAACAACTACCGTACGGCGTAACCAGACCGAGCGTTTGCCGAGTAGTCGAAACCATGCACTGTCCTTGTGCCGTACTATTGTAAGCGTCAGAGTTTTTCGGAATGCACTATTTTTAACATAGCCGTACAGTTTTCCGGCAATCGAAACTGGATGAATGGTGTTATGTATGACGTGAGCACACAGTGACACACATATGTATATAGCTGATATTCATTCTGCTTTTCCCAAACAGCACGTACATCTGTGTTTGGTGTTAATAATTGGGCATATGCCCTGAAAATACATCATCGTATTCCATTGTGTTTTGAAACATGTAAACAATGGTAGAAAACCATAATAGTAAATAACTCTAAATAACTGCCTTTGTGTTTTTATACATCGCTAATTGGTAGATCAGAGGCCATTGGTGGTCGGAGGCGAAGGAACATAGAAAGAGGCGATTGGATGTCGGGGCCTGTGAAGATATACTGCCAGACTCCCCCCCCCCCAACGTCAATGCATTAATATATAGATGGTGGGGTCAAGGTTACGCTAGAAAGTGGCTCACACTCAATTCGACCACAAAACTGAATTTGCAATATGCGGATATCGGTGTGTACTTTTAAATGCAATTTTAATTTCAAATTGAGCGAGTTTTGGACATACCACCCTTGAGCAACCACTGGGGTAACTCGCCGGCCGTCACGCGCCAGTGCTTCTTGACGTCTCGATTATGATCATAACACGAGCTAAGCGTTTCACCCCACTGCGTGGTCCACGGCAGGCGTGGTGGTATGACTACCAGACGTTCGGTGGAAACCCTGTTTTGCGCGGCGAACGACTCAATGGCGGAAAAGTTTAACAGCCACGATGAGCTTGAGGTCACCGTCTCTGACGCCATACTTGCAAACTTAACCCTTTCGCCGCCCCAAACATCAACACAGCTAACCGTGGTAGCGGAACCTCCTAAACCTGTGACAAAGGCAAAGGGGAGAGGAAAAAGACAAAAACAACTTTCTGTATTCCACCGTGCAAACATAAAGGAAAAGAAACGGACAGCATGGTACAATGCCGCCTGTGCCAGCTGTGGGTTCACTACGAATGCGTTGGCGAACGGCCAGAGACGACCACTGGCGTGTGGAGTTGTCATGTTTGCAGACAACTTCCCAGTGTTGTAATGCAACTGGTGGACAAAGTATCCAGTCTGGAAGAGAAAACGATACAGCTAAAAGAAAACAACGCCGAGTTAGTCAAACTGGTGAAGGCGCAGTGCAATGCAGATGATACCATCAGGAATAAAACTGTGTCCTGGTCGAAGAAGTAGCATGTCTTCGCAATGAAACAAACCATGGCAACGAAATCAGAGCGATGAATGACAAATTTGACAAACTTTCGTCGGACTTGGCAAATCTGAGTCAGGCGCCTACCGAAAATCCTATGTCGCAGTAACAAGCAGGAAAACAAGCAAGCGAGTTTTCATGCTTGATTACCACATTTTAAGGGACTTCCACAAAGTCATCACTGCGGACAATGAACCGGTGGCCTTGCACACAACATCTAGGGCTACCCCAAAGGATTTACAAATTGCTGTCCAGTGGAGTGAGATGTGTAAAGAGGCTGACGAACTCACAATCGTTTGTAGCGAGGTAGTCATGGGTGATGCGGACATGACTCAGGTGAAGCAGGATTTCAGCGACCTCATCACCAGTGTATCGGAAAACGTCAGCAGTGTGACAATCAGCAGTGTCCTGCCAGATACAACAGGGGAACACGATGAAAGGATTAAGGAAATTAACAATTTCCTGAAAGATAAATGTCGCGACACGGGTGTTCGGTTCGTAGACAACGACCATAATTTTTTGTTCCGCAATGGATCTTGCGACACGTCAGCCTTCCAAAATGACAGTGTCCGTCTTTCTACTTGCTGGGTGAAAAGGTTAATGAGTAACCTCTCACTAGTGGCTAGTAAGCATCGCGAAGACGGAGCTCAACGGGGATCCTCTTCGCAGAGGGGTTGCATTACGGCAGAAGGCCGCCGAAGCATAGCTGCTGGCTACTTGCGTATTTCTGGCCAGTGTACCAAGTGTGGAGAGACAAATCATGCTGTGTCGTGCTTTGTCTGTGGTCAGCAGGGCCACAAAAGCAAACACCACACGAAGAGGGACTAGGAAAGAGGCCGGAATAATATATATATATATGTATATATATATATATATATATACATATATATATATATATATATATATATATATATATATATATATATATATATATATATATATATATATATATATATATATATATATATATATATATATATATATATATATATATATATATATACATATATATATACATATATATATATACATTATATACGGTACATTATAAATAATTTCGGTCCTAAGATGGAACTTTGTGGTACACCACAACACATCCCTAGTACCTCAGAATCACAATTGTTATATTGAACAAACTGTGATTTATTTTCTAAATAACTCAAAATCCACTTATGTGCTATACCACAAACGCCACAAAAATGTATTGTTTTTGCTAAAACATCACGATCAACTGTGTCGAATGCTCTCTTGAGATCAATAAATACACCAATATAATATTTAGTATTGTCTAGAGAATTGATAATTTCTTCAGCCAATTCTAAAATTCTAAAAGGTTGACATAGTACATATAAACCCTTACTGGCTTGGGCAAAGTGAACCATACCTATTTAGAAAAGTTTCCAATCTAACATTATATAGTTTCTCCAGATTTTTTGAAAATTGTGGTAGTAAAGAGATCTATCTATAATTTGTGATTACACACTTATCCCCAGCTTTAAATACTGCAAAAACTGTGGCAATTTTCATTTGGTTGGGGAACACACCTATTTAAGGGTTTTACAACTTCAGTAATAATTGTTTTGACCATGCTCATATTAATATCAGTAAAATCCGTTGATACTTAGTTTTTCAATTGTTGTACAGTTCTAATAATATCTTGCTCATCAACCGGACCGGAAACATACTCCCATTACACCCTTCCCCCCAAATGATCATAAATAGACACATCCTTTTCAGGTGAAGAAACATTCTTTGCTAAGTTAAACCAACATTTGTAAAATAATTATTGAATCCATTTGCAATAGCCTTTTTTCTGATATTTGTTTGTTGTTATTCACAAAATAAGCAGGGTATTCTGGTGCGTTGAATTGTTTGTTGATGATACTGTTTAGTATTTTCCAGGTACCCTGTACATTACTTTTCTGCTTCTCTAGCAACTCGCTGTAGTAAGTTTTCTACAGATGTCAGTTTGTTTTTATATGCTTTGTATTTTAGTTCCGCTTAAGAAGATTGAGATATAATAAATGCTTCGTACAGCCTCTTTTTCTTTGCACAAGCACATTTAGTCCATCGGTGAACCATGGTTTTTTGTTAATGCAACTTTTCTTCAGTACTGTTTTCACTGGGCAATGTTTATTAAACAAATGTATAAATATGTGCAGGAACATAACATAAGCATGATTTACTTCATTAGTGTTTAGAACATCATCCCAGGATTGAACATTTTTGTCTTTTCTAAACGAAGCTAATCTATATTCATTTATTATTCTAACAAGATTAATCTCTAACATTTTTATTTATTTTATATGAGTGAGTGAGTGTGTGAGTTAGTGAGTGAGTGAGTGAGTGAGTGAGTGAGTGAGTGAGTCAGTGAGTGAGTGAGTGAGTCAGTGAGTCAATGAGTCAATGAGTCAATGAGTCATTGGGTCAGAGGGTCAGATATGCACGCGCAGGAAAGTCGGTGTAATGGAACTACTCGTTTAGTTCAGAGACTAAACAAACAAGCAAAGAACAAACCTACATATGTGGTGTAGCAGAGTCGATATATGATAGTCACTTAATACTGTAAAAATGATCGGACGGTGCAACGGTTGAGCTCTCACGGCAAGTCACAGAACCCCACACCGCGGTACGTCGTAGGCAGCGCGCTATAACCACGTCTAAATACTATGACATCGTCTAAATGCTATGACCACGTCTAAATGCTATGATCAACGTCTAAATGCTATGACCACGTCTAAATGCTATGACCACGTCTAAATGCTATGACCACGTCTAAATGCTATGACCACGTCTAAATGCTATGACCACGTCTAAGTGCTATGACCACGTCTAAATGCTATGACCACGTCTAAGTGCTATGACCACGTCTAAATGCTATGACCATGTCTAAATGCTATGACCACGTCAAAATGCTATGACCACGTCTAAATGCAGAAAACGCACGCACCCACGCACGCACACACACACACACACACACACACACACACACACACACACACACACACACACACTAACACACGCTCAATGGCACACATGCACATCTGACATTTGTAACACACTGTGTAAGCCGTTTAATTAATTACTATTATTCGTTCCATCTGTGTAGTAATTTTATTCGTAAAGGTTTTGTTTCATTCTACATGCTATTCCTTTTTTACATATTTTATTCACCCTGATGTAAAATGTTTTAGGCTGTCCAATTCACGACACCAACCATCTTTAAAACAATTTTTTTCACAGAATGGTAGAACAAGGAAGTAACATATCCATCGCTTTGTCCTGTTCTCTCGTCCAACCAATCGCTGTTTTTTGCTGAACATATACCCAACAGCGTCGGACGTTTTATCAAATATACTGGCCCATGGGCCATATATATATGGTGGTTGAGGCGTTCTATATATATATATATATATATATATATATATATATATATATATATATATATATATATATATATATATATATACATATATATACATATATATATATATATATATATATATATATATATATATATATATATATATATATATATATATATATATATATATATATATATATATATATATATATATATATATATATATATATATATATATATATATTGGCAGAACGCCTCAATCACCGAACCTCAAACAATTTACGATTTATAATCCATTATATCGACGTGTGTCCTTTGTGAAAACTGCTATTTTGCTTACTGTATGTGTTGTTAGAGTGTACCATTTTAGTATTGTATCTTTTATCATCATAAATTAAACTGTGAATCGTGTAGCTAAAAAAAATTGCATTGCACAATGGCAACTTCGTTTTGTTTACAATTTAGCAGTACAAAGATAGCACTTGAAGCACACTTGCGCAACCACTATGAATAATTCGCAAGTAGCGATACATGTTTAGTACGTTCACAAAACATCCCTGGTGGTAATATCACGATTACACGAAAGTCAACAAATGATGTTTCCACCTTACCAGGGTACAATATCCAATAAAACTCGATTACATACTCACTACATGACTAGTGATGGATGGTAAAATGTTGTAGTTAAACATTACCGAATGTAGTATTAAATGTGTTCACAGAGAGTGTTCGTAGCATCAACGGTTAACCCTGTGAGTTGAACTTAAGAGATCCACGAGGGTGTTTTGTTAATTTTCAGTCGATGTAGGCCCTTTTTTTAGAAAAAGCGTCTAAGACTCAACCATATATCTGACTCTGATGATATTGCCAAAGATGCAGGAATACATCTTGGTATCTCGATGATAACCATCATTACACTTCATTGCATTCAACGCAGTGGTTACATTTCAACATAATGAAAAAACCACGGGATGTGCATGTCATATTGATATGCGATATACTTGCAGCGATGTAGCGAGGGAGCTAAGGAGGAAGGGAAGTATAAAGGGAGAGAGGAGGAAGGGAGAGATGGACACGTGAGGGAACTGTTAGGTATGGTACGTTTGGGTGTGTCTATGGGTGTGTGATTATATGAGTACTTTATGTAAACTCGCGGTGACCATGGAAGCACTATCCAAGTCAAACACATGCACATGCCATTGTGCATTGCCCGGAATGTTAGAATCGCTTTGGGGTTACAATGATTAATAGCAATGATAAGTGCAATACGATTTGATGACGCATTTTGTTTACCACAATTTGTAGCTGGGACGCGTCCACTCCTACCGGAGTCTGCGCACAGCATAACTTTCCATAATATTTATATAGCAAGAACAACAGCGAGGGTTGTGCATTACATGTTATATTTATATATGGCAGAGAGTGAAGGAACTTAGGAGCGAGGGAGGTATGGAAGTAGTGGAGGGAAGAACGTGGGAAACGGTATATGTGTTTGTGTATGTTTGCATATGCGCGTATATGTCGGTGTGTGATTATGGAGGAGTAGGTCTACTGTGTAGACTCGCAGTTATTATGAAAGCACTATCTAAGCCAAACACACGCGCATACCATTGTCATGTCCGACTTGCTTTGGGGTTACATTGATCAATAGCAATGATAAGTACAATACGCACTTAGTTTGACGGCGCATTTTATTTACCACAATCTGTAGCTGGAATGTGTCCATTTGACGAATTTTTTTACCACAGTTGGTAGTTGGAATGTCTCCACTCCGATCGGAATTACTACACGGCATAACTTTCCGTACGTAGTCGGTCGGTCGGTCGGTCGGTCGTTCGGTCGGTCGGTCGGTCGGTCGTTCGGTCGTTCGGTCGGTCGGTCGGTCGGTCGGTCGTTCGGTCGGTCGGTCGGTCGGTCGGTCGGTCGGTCGTTCGGTCGGTCGGTCGGTCGGTCGGTCGGTCGGTCGGTCGGTCGGTCGGTCGGTCGGTCGGTCGGTCGGTCGGTCGGTCGGTCGGTCGGTCGGTCGGTCGGTCGGTCGGTCGGTCGGTCGGTCGGTCGGTCGGTCGGTCGGTCGGTCGGTCGGTCGGTCGGTCGGTCGGTCGGTCGGTCGGTCGGTCGGTCGGTCGGTCGGTCGGTCGGTCGGTCGGTCGGTCGGTCGGTCGGTCGGTCGGTCGGTCGGTCGGTCGGTCGGTCGGTCGGTCGGTCGGTCGGTCGGTGTATAGTTTAGTGCTGATGTACGGAAAATGTGTCGTTGGAAAGTAAGGCAGGCTGATTTGCTGAAAGAAAGGCTAAATTATGGAGCATGCTGACAATCATGTCTAGGCCAGACCACCAGATGTCGCCGCATATCTCGTGCGCCAACGTTAAATAATATTCCATTCTAATTCAAGGCATATGTGTTTCTTGGTCAACAGAGGGCGCCACATTAATCCAACTAACATTGCTATTCTCCGTTCTGGGCGATCTGGGCGAACTTGACTCACGTTGTCCGTGGTAGCCTCGATTATCCAGGTTCCGTGCTGTGGCGCCACCCTTTGTTGAACACATCATCGCTTGCAGAGTGTCCTTTTCAAAGTGATGGAAATTATGTAAGAATCTTGATTCTGGTCGCATACATAATTAGAATAATTAGACTCTCATTTGGCTAACTCATAAAATAAGGGTGAATTTTTATCACTTTATACGATGCAATTCGAATTAATAAATTTTTTTTATTATATTGACAAAACTGTCAGGTTGACAAATTTAATCAGGCAAAAAAATTGCATAACATCTCGATAATAACGCTACTTGGCTCCTGACGCTTCACGTGAGCACTTATACAAAATGGAGTGGTGACAGTGGAAGGCCACTAGAAACCACAGCTGAATTGTGTGGAAAACCACAAATCACAGCTGAACAACGTGGCCCCTTCAACACGCCAATATATAATGCTAACTGAAGTATGTCATGGTGTATTAACAGACGGACATACCTTTACTATATATATATATATATATATATATATATATATATATATATATATATATATATATATATATATATATTATATATATATATATATATATATATATATATATATATATATATATATATATATATTATGCATGTACGTACGTACGTAAGGACGGACGGACGAATACACGTGTGCATGCATGCATGTATGTGTTTGCATGATCACCGAACGCGAAACGACTGCACGTTTCAACTGTTTATAATGTAATAATAATCTGCTTAAAATATTATACAAGCACTGACATTTTTTAAACATACATCATCAATAATATAAAATACGTGTATGGCTTAACATTGAATACGGTATTTAATGCCATCTCGTGCATTATTGGCTTTACGGAGTAGTTTGGTCTTACCCCGGGTTTCACTATTTACTTCAACGAACTACACCCTACAATTACAAGACCATCGTACACACCAAAGTCTACAGAAACATATTGACACTTTCCCAACAATGCTGATACCAGGCTATATTTATCGTTTGTCGATATGTGATGACGGAAATGTATTGCACATTAGTATTAGCATGTCTCCAAACGATTCCACCGCCTCAAATGTAACGCTCAATGAGTGTTGAGATGTCTGCACGATCAGCGTTTCTGAACAAGTTAGCCAGCTCGATCAACATTTTGGTTGTTCCTTGCACAATTTCCCACAGTACCAGAAGATCGTCCATGTCTGTATTCTGACTTGCATTCAGTGCACCCGCCAGCATGTCCTTGTCTTCCGGCGTCATCGTGTTTTTTAGGCTAAGTTTCAGTCCTGGTGGAATCGTAATATAGCTTCGTGCGACGCATAACTCGCGCCGTCCTTCACCAAATTCTTGCTGCGACATACCGCCGGTGCTACAGGACAGGCCTCAGCGCCACTCGGCACAATTGGCCTAATCTGGAATCGCGAAAGAAATGTTGAGAGGAAGCTGATCAGAATGAACTCGATACAATCTTTCATAACGCCTTTCAAGAGTTAAAGCAATGGGAGTTCATTTTGATTTGCACCACGTGGTTAGTTGGATATGATTCTATTGGATTAATTTCTAACACACCAAAATGGATGTTCATTGTTTTTATTTATCAACAACATATTTGTCGAGGAACCAAAACAATAAAAGTCCATTTTGGAGTGTTATAAGTTAGTGTAATAGACACATATCCAATCAACCACACGGTGCATATCAAAATGGACTTCCGTTGTTTTAACACTTCAACAACAATACCGTGATTGTCTTTATTATTCCATGCACGCGCACAGCAAATATCAAGCAACACTAATTATTACAGTGTAACTTTACTTGTATAAACGGTAGCATTTGTGAGATGCGATTACATTTGTTAGGTAGACTACCTACCCCACTGATGTCCCTGGTGATGTAGATACGTCGATTGAGTCCTCCCGGCTGATGTAAGCTAACGTTGCACTCTAACGACTGCACCAAGTCACCTTGTCTGTCACGCATTGGTAT
Source organism: Lamellibrachia columna (assembly GCA_963662155.1). NCBI lineage: Eukaryota > Metazoa > Annelida > Polychaeta > Sabellida > Siboglinidae > Lamellibrachia > Lamellibrachia columna. The sequence goes on along the minus strand of OY759271.1, from coordinate 12,778,246 downwards.
TGACACTCTGACTTGGCGCACCGCCGAGTTCAATATATCGACAGTCTGGATCGCCTGGGCGACAAACACACATTAAGACTTTGTTTTCTAAAATCAAATACAATTAACTTAGACATTCCTCTCTCTAAAAATCTAATCAAGCGTGTTTACATTACATAAGTGGATAATTTAGGTCAATACATACTCGCAATACATATATTGTAATAACTCATACATGTGACAATAATTGAATATAACGTAGAAACATATAGGCCATCATCCAATTGTAATAGTGTATCGTCCATTGTGTAACTAAACACCTACCTTTGTTTGTTACAAAGGTCGTGTCCCGAAAAGTCATATAATGATAACAATTATGCGATTGAATTAGTGCATGCATTCGTATCAATGACGACGACAACGATGATGATGATGATGATGATGATGACACTTTTTCATTCGACATCCATAACTATAAACGTTGACACGGCGACATCATAGGGCAAGTCACGTGAACAGCGCAACACTGGAATGTTTGAAATGAAAAAAAAACTGATCTTGTACAGTTCTGGAAACATACCTGCTGCCCCGGTGGAGACGGGGCGTGCATTGCAGCGGGCAAGTCGCATATTCCAACGTTGACAAATTGTTCAGCTCCGTCGTCGGTGAAAACGGCGAAGTCTTCCCGCGTCAGCAACACGTCGTATTCAGCACATCCACGACGCATGGCCTGTGGTCAATACAAAGTCATCTGTAGAAGTTAGATGACGAACTTTGACGAACAGATACTTTGTTTGAAATCGGAGAGGAGGAACGATTTTACTTCTAGGAGTTATATTTTTTTATATTTCACAGTTATTCAATGTATCCTATAGTTATAATTAGAGAGTACCATTTATATCATACCAAGCATAAGGGTTGCTAGACGTTGCACCTGTACCATTGGAATATCCCATTTGTTTCATCATTTGTGTGACAGGTGAGTCTAATATTTTTACCTTCGTACAGCTTACAATCCCAGTTTACAAATATGCCTTTGACGCTGATGTAACAAATTACACTTGCTGCCTCACATACATAAATGCACTTTCTATCTCTATGCAGACACGTTTGTTAAAAACGTGTAAACACCTGTTTGGACATGAATGTTTTTATGGACATATGACCAACCTCTTCCAGCTGTTCTCTGTTGACCACGAACACGCCCAGGACGACTTTCTCCGAGTCGCGTTGGTAACTGGCAAACACCAGCACATTCACGTAGTCGTGTGGTCGCTGTAGGTCTTCCACCGTCACGTACTTAAGGTGACAAAAATGCTCCAGTTTGACAACGACGTGCTTCGGATAGACGGCCACGATTGACTTGTCGCCTCCTTCGTCTGTTGACTGCCAACGAACAGGCTCGTCCGCAGATGTTTCGCTGCAACATTATAGTATACTAGAGTTATGTGAATGCGCTAATGTGAGTCTTGAAACATGTATTCAGTGACCACAGTCAACGCATCCAAAACTGAATAGTCTGGAATAATCCATGGCTGTTTAAATGTGTGGTACTCGTTTTTCCGCTACGTCGCGTCATTATTACGTGGTTTCAGCACTATTCTGGTTATAGTTTCACGACGGTTCGAGCCGCACGAGCTCGTAATCGAATTGGTTGACAATTGACAGTAAGAAGCATGTGATAAATGTGGTGGCACAGCGCCGCTCATATACGAAACCAAAATACAGACATACATAATATACAAATACAGACTAATTGTTAACAGATTTTTCAACATGTCATAGCAGGGAGTAAGATGCAAGTAAGAAACGTGTTTATGATGAGAACCGCGCTTACCTGCAGACCAGTTTCGTGTCGGGTAGTTTACTCAACCTTGGGACAGCGTAGCTTGGGAGAAACAGGTAGACGGGCTTGCGAAAGACAAGGCCGTGTGGCTCCAGTGTAACAGTCGGGCTGAGGGCGATGGAGCCGGTCTCCGCCTCGAAGTCCGATGTCATATCACGGTGGATGCCAATCGTTATAATGAAGTCAGACTGGTCATTGAGAGGAACAGCGTCAGGGGGAATTACGAGGGAAATATCCTCACCCGGGATGGCCAAGATCCCTCCACTGGTGCCCACTTTGAATTGATAGGATTCGGCGGCCTCCTTGTTGTTCTGTCGAGTGTCTTCTTTCATGGTGTGGTGCTCAGAAAGCGGAGGTTCTTCCAACGGCGGAGCCGGGCGAATGCAACACATTGGTTCAAATTCGCGTTCGGTGTTGTCCATCGCCAGGGAAAGTTTCTCCTAAAACAGATTGAAACAGTGTGTTAAACTGTCTTGCACGTGTTGTGCACCGTCACTACCACTAATTAAACACTTAAACTGGCTTCATGTGTGTTACTTATGGAGTCAAATTTTAACCTTCCACTCTTTCATATCGTGCTCTATCTAGTCAACAACCACTCTACTTGGATAGTCCCCTGCATCTTTCAAATATCCGTAAAATCACCGATTTCACAAGTTATTGTTCCTAAAATTAAAGTTCACTTGGGCAAACGTGCTTTCTCTGTTGCTGCGCCTAGGGTCTGTAACTATAAAAACAAAGTTCATTTTGAGAAATACCCAACCCCAAAATGTTGTGCATACATCTATTTTATATTCGTTGCATATATGTATGGATTCGCAGTTCACTTGTTGAGTATAGGTTAGTGTAACTAATAATAAATAATAATATCAAACGCCCATGTTTATGTACGTTTAATGGGTGTAATGGTGCAAGTAGTTGAGCCCTTGGGAGCTCACCTCTGTATTGATAAATTCGATGCACTTTAAAATACGTCTGCTTCAGTGCCCACCCACTCACTAATCATCCTCGCAAGGATTCGTACTACTGCCCAATAGCATTATTGCTGTTTCGGACATTGAGGAGTGCAATGAATGACTACATCCTCCTCACCAAGCCATTTCAATCCAACGTCATCCACGTACGCACATGGGCTCTCGGTGACGTTTTATCAGGGGTTGGGCTGCTATATTTTGAGCTTTTAGCCCGCACACCAAGTTTGCCGACTTTTTCATGGACGACTACTGACGTTACTGTTGCGTGGTAAAGTCTGCATTGCTTTCCCTTGGTATTCAGTTCAAATATACAAAAAATGTGGCAAGCCAATTAATGCTATCAGTCTGATATCGACAGCCAGACTAACAAAATAATTGCATATGTTCACACAGCGATCGCCAGGACACCGCCCCCCCCCCCCCAGCGTAACGCTGGCAAGTACACCCCCGTCCCCTGAGTGTGATGTACTTTATGGATGGCCCCTTAATTATCAATTTACATATTCCTATAAAAAATAACGTTCATTTCCATGATTGTGCTTAGGTTATATTATTACTAAACTCATTTCATCTAATATTAATGCAAAAAGAATGTTTCAACCGCATATTAGGCCTACCTAGGAGTCTTAATTAGTTAACTTGTGGTGGGTACACTGGCTTTGATACTAGCCCCAAGACCAGTGTACGTGGTTATTACCTATCTCGTACAAGGGTCATGCATGCGTGAATAAAACCCAAACAATTAAACTGTTACCTTAGTTAATCGAGACGTCCTGTGCAGAAATTCGTTTAACGGTCTCTACGCTGCAGGGTGGCTGCCGTTCCTGTTCCTACACCAAATTTAAACTAATCGATTTATGCATGCCTTAAGTAGTACATAACACGTGGTAGGGTAAATGCAGCGATATAGATGAATTATGCAAAGTAGGTCTTATGATGTCAACGGTCACGCGTGGCTGGGTTTCCGTATAGGGCACTTGTGTTACCATGACTGCAGCACAAACCTCGGTACAGGGGGCGTTTACATGTCTTCAGGAACAAACCAACAAACGCACATATACGGTTTATCAAGAGTCGATATATGATAGTTACTTAATACTGCAAAAGGCGTCGGACTGCGCAACGGTTCAGCTCCCACGGCAAGTCACAGTACCACACACCGCGATACGTCGTAGGCAGCGCGCTATTGCCACGTCTAAACACAGATAAATGAACCGGTCGTGCGTACTTCCGACTACTACTAGCCGCTGAAAGGAATTACGGAAAATTCCAGCTAAGATCACGTCAGCGTGTCCTTTTTATAACCTCGAGTGAGACATAACCACAACAGTGAAACGAAGGAGACGGGGAAACAGTAATACAGATTCGAAACTAAATTTGTGTTGAAACTCTAAATTCGATTAATCTCCTAATTTCCATAGAAACATCACGTTTAAACACACAAACACAAACACGCACAAGCACACAAAGACACAATCAGACAAGCTAACATACACAAAGACACACACACACACACACACACACACACACACACACACACACACACACACACACACACACACACACACACACACACACACACACACACACACACACACACACACACACACACACACACACACACACACACACACACACACACACACACACACATGGAAGGCGGGAGGGAGGGAGGGAGGGAGGGAGGGAGGGAGGGCGGGCAGGCGGGCGGGAGGACGGGGGAGGCAGGGAGAGAGAGAGGGGCAGGGCCGGAGGGAGGCAGGGAGGCAGGGAGGCAGGGAGGGAGGGATTCCTTCACTGAACTGAGAACTGAACCGCAATGACACGTGACATATGTGTCAAATCAGCGGCCACCAATGGTGTCTGCCACTTTGTCCCATGCATGACCTAGTTTACGCGTATGTCGACGGCGTCACAAGAATAACTGCGCAAAAACAGCAGTAACGCACATTTGAAGTGGAATTATTCGTTCTTTCAATCAGAACATTAAGGTACGTGTATAGGAGACTAAGCTTCATGTATTTGATACGTAATTATTATTTATTCAGGTGTTGAACGTAAAGGTTGTCAGTGGGTCTGCGAGGCGAGGCGTCGTTAACGGGACGACATAACCACATAACCACGTCTGGCGAGGAGAACCGGTCATGCGTGTCACTGAGCACAAAAAGTCGATGAAAGAACACCAACTATGAAAGAATCTGCAGTGTACTAACTGGTAGGGGGTTGTCGCAAAAGTTATCAAATTCTCAATAAAACGTGCAGTGTAGTACTGGTTCAAACTCCGTTATCTTGCACAGGTGCATGAATTCAACGTAATTTGTAAAACCTTTCCACTTAATGGGTATAATGACATTTCAAGACGTGGTTGGTTCCTATCTACCCAAATATTTGCAACGCTCACGTCGCTTATGGGCGTAGTATTCCACGTTTTACCTCTCTGTTTGCAACAACTCCGTTTAGCGTATTTGGATTCTATGCATCTTGAACCCTAGAAGTAACCCGTAAAACGTTGGCCTCAAAAACAGACATGGAAGTGGGTGAGCTCTTGGATCAACAATTCAACAGTTGTGCATGTGAAAAACATATGAATAAATGTTGCGAGTTGCGAGGCAGACAGTTTCTAAAGGCTCATTTCATTTGCCTTGATAACTGTATCCTTTCTTTACAGCTGCTAATCGGACAGCGTTTCCAAAATGACTAGGAAAAGGTTTCGGATACATAAAACCGACTGTCGTGAGAAGTGCCGTTGCCCGTGTTCAAAAGAAGTCAAACAGTGGTGTATGAGGAAATGCGGAGGTAAATGTTCTGTGTTTGGAATGCATTATTTGAGCCAGTTAATATGTTATCTGTTCTTACTCGTGTAAGTTCCTATCCCCCGCCCATGGGCAAACAACAGAATAATGTTGAAGAGTAGGACTGAAAAACTTGAGTGTAATCCTACACTCGATCGAACCATCCTGACACTGAATACACGTGTCCATAAAACAGAGTAAGTAAGTGTCACGTCTGACTAATCTGCTGATTGCATGTACCTGGGTGATTTTCAATTATTACTGTTGGACTCCTAACAATATGCTAGCTGCTAATGACGCAGTTAATTCGTTTTCGTATACAAACAAGCCACAAACTCTGTCCCAAGAACACACTTTATCTCGAATCCAAATAAAGACAGGTTTAGAGCAGAATGAATGAACTTCGACACTGATCGCAAAGTGCACGTACTTTGCAGGCACAGTTGGTGTAATTTTCAGTCGATGTAGGCCCTTTTTTAGAAAAAGCGTCTAAGACTCAACCATATATCTGACTCTGATGATATTGCCAAAGATGCAGGAATACATCTTGGTATCTCGATGATAACAATCATTACACTTCATTGCATTCAACGCAGTGGTTACATTTCAACATAATGAAAAAACCACGGGATGTGCATGTCATATTGATATGCGATATACTTGCAGCGATGTAGCGAGGGAGCTAAGGAGGAAGGGAAGTATAAAGGGAGAGAGGAGGAAGGGAGAGATGGAAACGTGAGGGAACTGTTAGGTATGGTACGTTTGGGTGTGTCTATGGGTGTGTGATTATATGAGTACTTTATGTAAACTCGCGGTGACCATGGAAGCACTATCCAAGTGAAACACATGCACATGCCATTGTGTATTGCCCGGAATGTTAAAATCGCTTTGGGGTTACAATGATTAATAGCAATGATAAGTGCAATACGATTTGATGACGTATTTTGTTTACCACAATTTGTAGCTGGAACGCGTCCACTCCTACCGGAGTCTGCGCACAGCATAACTTTCCATAATATTTATATAGCAAGAACAACAGCGAGGGTTGTGCATTACATATTATATTTATATATGGCAGAGAGTGAAGGAACATAGGAGGGAGGGAGGTATGGAAGTAGTGGAGGGAAGAACGTGGGAAACGGTATGTGTGTTTGTGTATGTTTGCACATGTGCGTATATGTGGGTGTGTGATTATGGACGAGTAGGTCTACTGTGTAGACTCGAAGTTATTATGAAAGCACTATCTAAGCCAAACACACGCGCATACCATTGTCATGTCCGACTTGCTTTGGGGTTACATTGATCAATAGCAATGATAAGTACAATACGCACTTAGTTTGACGGCGCATTTTATTTATCACAATCTGTAGCTGGAATGTGTCCATTTGACGGATTTTTTTTACTACAACTTGTAGTTGGAATGTCTCCACTCCGATCGGAATTACCAGACGGCATAATTTTCCGTTAGTAGGTAGACGGTCGGTCGGTCGGTCGGTCGGTCTGTCGGTCTGTCGGTCGGTCGGTCGGTCGGTCGGTCGGTCGGTCGGTCGGTCGGTCGGTCGGTCGGTCGGTCGGTCGGTCGGTCGGTCGGTCGGTCGGTCGGTCGGTCGGTCGGTCGGTCGGTCGGTCGGTCGGTCGGTCGGTCGGTCGGTCGGTCGGTCGGTCGGTCGGTCGGTCGGTCGGTCGGTCGGTCGGTCGGTCGGTCGGTCGGTCGGTCGGTCGGTCGGTCGGTCGGTCGGTCGGTCGGTCGGTCGGTCGGTCGGTCGGTCGGTCGGTCGGTCGGTCGGTCGGTCGGTCGGTCGGTCGGTCGGTCGGTCGGTCGGTCGGTCGGTCGGTCGGTCGGTCGGTCGGTCGGTCGGTCGGTCGGTCGGTCGGTCGGTCGGTCGGTCGGTCGGTCGGTCGGTCGGTCGGTCGGTCGGTCGGTCGGTCGGTCGGTCGGTCGGTCGGTCGGTCGGTCGGTGTATAGTTTAGTGCTGATGTACGGAAAATGTGTCGTTGGAAAGTAAGGCAGGCTGATTTGCTGAAAGAAAGGCTAAATTATGGAGCATGCTGACAATCATGTCTAGGCCAGACCACCAGATGTCGCCGCATATCTCGTGCGCCAACGTTAAATAATATTCCATTCTAATTCAAGGCATATGTGTTTCTTGGTCAACAGAGGGCGCCACATTAATCCAACTAACATTGCTATTCTCCGTTCTGGGCGATCTGGGCGAACTTGACTCACGTTGTCCGTGGTAGCCTCGATTATCCAGGTTCCGTGCTGTGGCGCCACCCTTTGTTGAACACATCATCGCTTGCAGAGTGTCCTTTTCAAAGTGATGGAAATTATGTAAGAATCTTGATTCTGGTCGCATACATAATTAGAATAATTAGACTCTCATTTGGCTAACTCATAAAATAAGGGTGAATTTTTATCACTTTATACGATGCAATTCGAATTAATAAAAAAAATTTATTATATTGACAAAACTGTCAGGTTGACAAATTTAATCAGGCAAAAAAATTGCATAACATCTCGATAATAACGCTACTTGGCTCCTGACGCTTCACGTGAGCACTTATACAAAATGGAGTGGTGACAGTGGAAGGCCACTAGAAACCACAGCTGAATTGTGTGGAAAACCACAAATCACAGCTGAACAACGTGGCCCCTTCAACACGCCAATATATAATGCTAACTGAAGTATGTCATGGTGTATTAACAGACGGACATACCTTTACTATATATATATATATATATATATATATATATATATATATATATATATATATATATATATATATATATATATATATATATATATATATATATATATATATATATATATATTATGCATGTACGTACGTACGTAAGGACGGACGGACGAATACACGTGTGCATGCATGCATGTATGTGTTTGCATGATCACCGAACGCGAAACGACTGCACGTTTCAACTGTTTATAATGTAATAATAATCTGCTTAAAATATTATACAAGCACTGACATTTTTTAAACATACATCATCAATAATATAAAATACGTGTATGGCTTAACATTGAATACGGTATTTAATGCCATCTCGTGCATTATTGGCTTTACGGAGTAGTTTGGTCTTACCCCGGGTTTCACTATTTACTTCAACGAACTACACCCTACAATTACAAGACCATCGTACACACCAAAGTCTACAGAAACATATTGACACTTTCCCAACAATGCTGATACCAGGCTATATTTATCGTTTGTCGATATGTGATGACGGAAATGTATTGCACATTAGTATTAGCATGTCTCCAAACGATTCCACCGCCTCAAATGTAACGCTCAATGAGTGTTGAGATGTCTGCACGATCAGCGTTTCTGAACAAGTTAGCCAGCTCGATCAACATTTTGGTTGTTCCTTGCACAATTTCCCACAGTACCAGAAGATCGTCCATGTCTGTATTCTGACTTGCATTCAGTGCACCCGCCAGCATGTCCTTGTCTTCCGGCGTCATCGTGTTTTTTAGGCTAAGTTTCAGTCCTGGTGGAATCGTAATATAGCTTCGTGCGACGCATAACTCGCGCCGTCCTTCACCAAATTCTTGCTGCGACATACCGCCGGTGCTACAGGACAGGCCTCAGCGCCACTCGGCACAATTGGCCTAATCTGGAATCGCGAAAGAAATGTTGAGAGGAAGCTGATCAGAATGAACTCGATACAATCTTTCATAACGCCTTTCAAGAGTTAAAGCAATGGGAGTTCATTTTGATTTGCACCACGTGGTTAGTTGGATATGATTCTATTGGATTAATTTCTAACACACCAAAATGGATGTTCATTGTTTTTATTTATCAACAACATATTTGTCGAGGAACCAAAACAATAAAAGTCCATTTTGGAGTGTTATAAGTTAGTGTAATAGACACATATCCAATCAACCACACGGTGCATATCAAAATGGACTTCCGTTGTTTTAACACTTCAACAGCAATACCGTGATTGTCTTTATTATTCCATGCACGCGCACAGCAAATATCAAGCAACACTAATTATTACAGTGTAACTTTACTTGTATAAACGGTAGCATTTGTGAGATGCGATTACATTTGTTAGGTAGACTACCTACCCCACTGATGTCCCTGGTGATGTAGATACGTCGATTGAGTCCTCCCGGCTGATGTAAGCTAACGTTGCACTCTAACGACTGCACCAAGTCACCTTGTCTGTCACGCATTGGTATTGACACTCTGACTTGGCGCACCGCCGAGTTCAATATATCGACAGTCTGGATCGCCTGGGCGACAAACACACATTAAGACTTTGTTTTCTAAAATCAAATACAATTAACTTAGACATTCCTCTCTCTAAAAATCTAATCAAGCGTGTTTACATTACATAAGTGGATAATTTAGGTCAATACATACTCGCAATACATATATTGTAATAACTCATACATGTGACAATAATTGAATATAACGTAGAAACATATAGGCCATCATCCAATTGTAATAGTGTATCGTCCATTGTGTAACTAAACACCTACCTTTGTTTGTTACAAAGGTCGTGTCCCGAAAAGTCATATAATGATAACAATTATGCGATTGAATTAGTGCATGCATTCGTATCAATGACGACGACAACGATGATGATGATGATGATGATGACACTTTTTCATTCGACATCCATAACTATAAACGTTGACACGGCGACATCATAGGGCAAGTCACGTGAACAGCGCAACACTGGAATGTTTGAAATGAAAAAAAAACTGATCTTGTACAGTTCTGGAAACATACCTGCTGCCCCGGTGGAGACGGGGCGTGCATTGCAGCGGGCAAGTCGCATATTCCAACGTTGACAAATTGTTCAGCTCCGTCGTCGGTGAAAACGGCGAAGTCTTCCCGCGTCAGCAACACGTCGTATTCAGCACATCCACGACGCATGGCCTGTGGTCAATACAAAGTCATCTGTAGAAGTTAGATGACGAACTTTGACGAACAGATACTTTGTTTGAAATCGGAGAGGAGGAACGATTTTACTTCTAGGAGTTATATTTTTTGATATTTCACAGTTATTCAATGTATCCTATAGTTATTCTTAGAGAGTACCATTTATATCATACCAAGCATTAGGGTTGCTAGATGTTGCACCTGTACCATTGGAATATCCCATTTGTTTCATCATTTGTGCGACAGGTGAGTCTAATATGTTTACCTTCGTACAGCTTACAATCCCAGTTTACAAATATGCCTTTGACGCTGATGTAACAAATTACACTTGCTGCCTCACATACATGAATGCACTTTCTATCTCTATGCAGACACGTTTGTTAAAAATGTGTAAACACCTGTTTGGACATGAATGTTTTTATGGACATATGACCAACCTCTTCCAGCTGTTCTCTGTTGACCACGAACACGCCCAGGACGACTTTCTCCGAGTCGCGTTGGTAACTGGCAAACACCAGCACATTCACGTAGTCGTGTGGTCGCTGTAGGTCTTCCACCGTCACGTACTTAAGGTGACAAAAATGCTCCAGTTTGACAACGACGTGCTTCGGATAGACGGCCACGATTGACTTGTCGCCTCCTTCGTCTGTTGACTGCCAACGAACAGGCTCGTCCGCAGATGTCTCGCTGCAACATTATAGTATACTAGAGTTATGTGAATGCGCTAATGTGAGTCTTGAAACATGTATTCAGTGACAACAGTGTATATATCAACGCATCCAAACTGAATAGTCTGGAATAATCCATGGCTGTTTAAATGTGTGGTACTCGTTTTTCCGCTATGTCGCGTCATTGTGACGTGGTTTCAGCACTATTCTGGTTATAGTTTCACGACGGTTCGAGCCGCACGAGCTCGTAATCGAATTGGTTGACAATTGACAGTAAGAAGCATGTGATAAATGTGGTGGCACAGCGCCGCTCATATACGAAACCAAAATACAGACATACATAATATACAAATACAGACTAATTGTTAACAGATTTTTCAACATATCATAGCAGGGAGTAAGATGCAAGTAAGAAACGTGTTTGTGATGAGAACCGCGCTTACCTGCAGACCAGTTTCGTGTCGGGTAGTTTACTCAACCTTGGGACAGCGTAGCTTGGGAGAAACAGGTAGACGGGCTTGCGAAAGACAAGGCCGTGTGGCTCCAGTGTAACAGTCGGGCTGAGGGCGATGGAGCCGGTCTCCGCCTCGAAGTCCGATGTCATATCACGGTGGATGCCAATCGTTATAGTGAAGTCAGACTGGTCATTGAGAGGAACAGCGTCAGGGGGAATTACGAGGGAAATACCCTCACCAGGGATGGCCAAGATCCCTCCACTGGTGCCCACTTTGAATTGATAGGATTCGGCGGCCTCCTTGTTGTTCTGTCGAGTGTCTTCTTTCATGGTGTGGTGCTCAGAAAGCGGAGGTTCTTCCAACGGCGGAGCCGGGCGAGTGCAACACATTGGTTCAAATTCGCGTTCGGTGTTGTTCATCGCCAGGGAAAGTTTCTCCTAAAACAGATTGAAACAGTGTGTTAAACTGTCTTGCATGTGTTGTGCACCGTCACTACCACTAATTAAACACTTAAACTGGCTTTATGTGTGTTACTTATGGAGTCAAATGTTAACCTTCCACTCTTTCATATCGTGCTCTATCTAGTCAACAACCACTCTACTTGGATAGTCCCCTGCATCTTTCAAATATCCGTAGGCAGCTAAAATCACCGATTTCACAACAAGTTATTGTTCCTAAAATTAAAGTTCACTTGGGCAAACGTGCTTTCTCTGTTGCTGCGCCTAGGGTCTGTAACTATAAAAACAAAGTTCATTTTGAGAAATACCCAACCCCAATATGTTGTGCATACATCTATTTTATATTCGTTGCATATATGTATGGATTCGCAGTTCACTTGTTGAGTATAGGTCAGTGTAACTAATAATAAATAATAATATCAAACGTTCATGTTTATGTACGTTTAATGGGTGTAATGGTGATTGTAGTTAAGCCCTTCGGAGCTCACCTCTGTATTGATAAATTCGTTGCACTTTAAAATACGTCTGCTTCAGTGCCCACCCACTCACTAATCATCCTCGCAAGGATTCGTACTACTGCCCAATAGCATTATTGCTGTTTCTGACATTGAGGAGTGCAATGAATGTCTACATCCTCCTCACCAAGCCACTCCAATCCAACGTCATCCACGTACGAACATGGGCTCTCGGTGCTATATTTTAAGCTTTTAGCCCGCACACCAAGTTTGCCGACTTTTTCATGGACGACTACTGACGTTACTGTTGCATGGTAGAGTCTGCATTGCTTTCCCTTGGTATTCAGTTCAAATATACCAAAAATGTGGCAAGCCAATTAATGCTATCAGTCTGATATCGACAGCCAGACTAACAAAATAATTGCTTATGTTCACACAACGATCGCCAGGACACCGCCCCCCCCCCTACCGCGTAACGCTGGCAAGTACACCCCCGTCCCCTGAGTGTGATGTACTTTATGGATGGCCCCTTAATTATCAATTAACATATTCCTATAAAAATAGCGTTCATTTCCATGATTGTGCTTAGGTTATATTGTTACTAAACTCATTTCATCTAATATTAATGCAAAAAGAATGTTTCAACCGCATATTAGGCCTACCTAGAAGTCTTAATTAATTAACTTGTGGTGGGTACACTGGCTTTGATACTAGCCCCAAGACCAGTGTACGTGGTTATTACCTATCTCGTACAAGGATCATGGGCTCTAGCCCCAAGACCAGTGAACGTGGTTATTACCTATCTCGTACAAGGATCATGGGCTCTAGCCCCAAGACCAGTGTACGTGGTTATTACCTATCTCGTACAAGGATCATGCATGTGTGAATAAAACCCAAACAATTAAACTGTTACCTTAGTTAATCGAGACGTCCTGTGCAGAAATTCGTTTAACGGTCTCTACGCTGCAGGGTGGCTGCCGTTCCCTGTTCCTACACCAAATTTAAACTAATCGATTTATGCATGCCTTATGTAGTACATAACACGTGGTAGGGTAAATGCAGCGATATAGATAAATTATGCAAAGTAGGTCTTATGATGTCAACGGTCACGCATGGCGGGGTTTCCATATAGGGCACTTGTGTTACCATGACTGCAGCACAAACCTCGGTACAGGGGGCGTTTACATGTCTTCAGGAACAAACCAACAAACGCACATATACGGTTTATCAAGAGTCGATATATGATAGTCACTTAATACTGCAAAAGGCGTCGGACTGCGCAACGGTTCAGCTCCCACGGCAAGTCACAGAATCCCACACCGCGATACGTCGTAGGCAGCGCGCTATTGCCACGTCTAAACACAGATAAATGAACCGGTCGTGCGTACTTCCGACTACTACTAGCCGCTGAAAGGAATTACGGAAAATTCCAGCTAAGATCACGTCAGCGTGTCCTTATTTTTAACCTCGAGTGAGACATAACCACAACAGTGAAACGAAGGAGACGGAGAAACAGTAATACAGATTCGAAACTAAATTTGTGTTGAAACTCTAAATTCGATCAATCTCCTAATTTCCATAGAAACATCACGTTTAAACACACAAACACAAACACGCACAAGCACACAAAGACACAATCAGACAAGCTAACTTACACAAAGACACACAAACACACACACGCACGTACGCACGCACGCACGCACGCACGCACGCACGCACGCACATGGAGGGCGGGAGGGAGGGAGGGAGGGAGGGAGGGAGGGAGGGAGGGAGGGAGGGAGGGAGGGAGGGAGGGAGGGAGGGAGGGATTCCTTCACTGAACTGAGAACTGAACCGCAATGACACGTGACATATGTGTCAAATCAGCGGCCACCAATGGTGTCTGCCACTTTGTCCCACGCATGACCTTGTTTACGCGTATGTCGACGGCGTCACAAGAATAACTGCGCAAAAATAACAGTAACGCACATTCGAAGTGGAATTATTCGTTCTTTCAATCAGAACATTAAGGTACGTTTATAGGAGACTAAGCTTCATGTATTTGATACGTAATTATTATTTATTCAGGTGTTGAACGTAAAGGTTGTAAGTGGGTCTGCGAGGCGAGGCGTCGTTAACGGGACGACATAACCACATAACCACGTCTGGCGAGGAGAACCGGTCATGCGTGTCACTGAGCACAACAAGTCGATGAAAGAACACCAACTATGAAAGAATCTGCAGTGTACTAACTGGTAGGGGTTGTCGCAAAAGTTATCAAATTCTCAATAAAACGTGCAGTGTGGTACTGGTTCAAACTCCGTTATCTTGCACAGGTGCATCAATTCAACGTAATTTGTAAAACCTTTCCACTTAATGGGCATAATGACATTTCAAGACGTGGTTGGTTCCTATCTACCCAAATATTTGCAACGCTCACGTCGCTTATGGGCGCAGTATTCCACGTTTTACCTCTCTGTTTGCAACAACTCCGTTTAGCGTATTTGGATTCTATGCATCTTGAACCCTAGAAGTAACCCGCAAAACGTTGGCCTCAAAAACAGACATGGAAGTGGGTGAGCTCTTGGATCAACAATTCAACAGTTGTGCATGTGAAAAACATATGAATAAATGTTGCGAGTTGCGAGGCAGACAGTTTCTAAAGGCTCATTTCATTTGCCTTGATAACTGTATCCTTTCTTTACAGCTGCTAATCGGACAGCGTTTCCAAAATGACTAGGAAAAGGTTTCGAATACATAAAACCGACTGTCGTGAGAAGTGCCGTTGCCCGTGTTCAAAAGAAGTCAAACAGTGGTGTATGAGGAAATGCGGAGGTAAATGTTCTGTGTTTGGAATGCATTATTTGTGGAGGTGGGGGGGGGGCTAGGGTTCCCTGCGCAACATGTGTTCCATGACCAAACTTAACTTGGAATCAGGGTTGGGCAGCCGTACTTTGAAATATACTTAAATACCAGTACAAGTACTTTCCATTGACAAAGTCCTTAAGTACAAGTGCTTCACGGTTTAAGAAAAGTACTGAAGTCCGATATAAGTACAATTCAAAAGTACCTAAGTAAAAGTACCAGTACTTTTGGCGGAGTTAATCCATCTGTACTAGGGAGTAGAGATGTGCTCAACTTCACTGCTCACTGGTGTTAATTAGCTCTAGCTAAATTATCAGGGCGTCCCTGTAGAAATGAACCGATGTGTGACGTCATGCATCAAGGTTTAGATGCCCCTATTGTAACAGTGACCAGCATCTGCAACATTTGATTTTTCACAAATGTACTTAAGCACCAGTATAAGGCCTCAAACAATTTACTTAAGTACACACGTTCAAACTACTGCTGCCCAGCGCTGCATGGAAGTGTGATGAAACAAATCAAATTTCCCTAGCTCAGTTCATCTATGCTTATCAGGTAATATCGAAAGTATAAAACTGGATCGGCCCTACTTTGGAAGCTTAAAGGTTAGCACCTGGAATACAATGATCGCCCAGTAACGCCACGAACTGATAAAAACGTCAACCCATCAGAATGTGCTTAAGTATGCAAACATCTACACAACTTTCATTAAATAAATGTCATTATTCGCCCACGTGATGTATTTATTTCCCCGCATTTTCCATGTTCAAACTGCTAATTATATTAAGTACACCTACTGTTAATCAGCCTAGCTGATCAGCCTGTCATAAGCTTAATGTAAGGATAAAAGATGTTAACAGTGGTTTAGTATCATAGTCCTGAAATGTTGTATATCAGCCATGTATTTACACAGTTTGGATTGTTTTGAGTGTTACGCAAACATTTCGTCGCTTGTAACATTCAGACAAAATTGATTCAAATGTTCCAGGATACATCATTGAAAGTCCGAAGAACAGTTCACGGGTGAAACAACATTTAGCAAACACGACTACAGTTCAACCGATGTCCGAGACGACGCAGACATATGTCCATAACACAATTATCCTCGCTTGCATTGCTGTGATTATTCTGACCACACAGCTTTGTATCTTGGGATTCATAGTGCGTAGACGGAATCAGAAGCCAAGCCAACCCGGGCAACACTGCGATGGTAATATAATAATAATGTACTATTGCCAGGATGTTTATATATATATATATATATATATATATATATATATATATATATATATATATTATATATATAAGATGTGTTTATATACATCTTGTTCATATCACATCTTATTATATATATATATATATATATATATATATATATATATATATATATATATATATATATATATATATATATATATATATATATATATATATATTAATACTGCATTTATGTCATACTTAATACGATAGATAGCATCAAGATAAATCGATATATCTACCCTTTAATCAACACGTGGCACTTCTGGACTCGCAGATAACTATTGGTAACATTACGATCAATTACTTGACAATTAACTTGGAACTATGACTCAAAGTTCTAATACAAACCAGAGAACGATTTTTTTACAAAGCGTTCGTTATATCTGGCCAATGAATGATGGTTATACTCAATGCATTCTTCGCTTACTGTCATTACATTTCGCGATGTAGGTGATCGTGATCGTGATCGTGATCGTGATCGTGATCGTGATCGTGATCGTGATCGTGATCGACAACTCTTGACAGAGCCATGTCAAGAAACCTCCTATGACCCGAATGAATACGCTGTTCAATCAAGCAACTACATCAGAGAAACATGCAAGAGTTTTTTCATCCCATGTTCTTACAGCTCACACGAAACACAAACACAGTCCACTCGACTCGTGGGCTGCACTGAATTCAACGACATTATTTGTTCTGATGTCGAGGTGACGGTTGCTCCACGTGAGAAAATCGAAATGGTCAATCGAAATGGTCAAACAATGTCTTCCATGAATAGTCTAACATCCGGTTTGTCTTCCACGAATAGTCTAACATCCGGTTTGTCTTCCACGAATAGTCTAACATCCGTTGATGGGGTTTATGGTAGCCTATCACGACCAACGAAGGAACGTTCGTTGTCGACGAATGTAAAGGGTAGCCAGTTTTTAAGCATTGACAGCGACAATGAAAACGATACGCTAATGAAGCATCGCCTGCCGACGCCCGGTAAGTGTACAAAAGATGTAGATGCTGGCAGTAATATACTAGTAGTTTATTTGTATATGCAGTTTTTGCAACATTAATTT
The DNA here is from genome assembly GCA_963662155.1 of Lamellibrachia columna. Classification (NCBI taxonomy): domain Eukaryota; kingdom Metazoa; phylum Annelida; class Polychaeta; order Sabellida; family Siboglinidae; genus Lamellibrachia; species Lamellibrachia columna. The sequence goes on along the minus strand of OY759271.1, from coordinate 12,760,531 downwards.
ATAATAATACAATCTGCCCAAACAATCTGATCAGTTCGTGTTGGGTCTTCCCCATGTTGAGCCTTGTTCCTGTAGATTGATCTAGGTTGAATGCAGGTAACATACGAGGCAAGATGTAAACAGTGCAGGGCATATCATGAAGACATGCACCTTCACAACATATTCCCAGACTGTGTGTACATACAATTACATTGGTATATCGTACATCGCGAAACTGTTCAATCATTGTGTAGTATATAGTGGGCGTTTTATTGGTTTACAACGAGAACAGTATTATAAGTTTTTATTCTCATCTGAACTGACAAATACATTCCTCAAAAGGAGCGTTTACGGACACTGACTGATTAATTGTGATTATGAACAGATGTTACTATGACCTCTTACATGTTTATATACAAATAGTGAACATTCTTTTGATACCTTCTCCATTTTTATTTTATGTTATGATCAAGCAGGCACATAAGTTCTCATGTCTGTAAACCCGTAGACACACGGAAAACACACCTGATCCTTCGTACACACATCATTTGTAGAAGCCCAATTGGCACCCGAATGAAATAATATGACAAACATTATCTACAAAAACGCTCATCTAATATTGTTTTCAGAGCCATGTGAAGTTAGCAACGAGTCGTGTGAAAGCTACAATGGAGACGCAGAGCCGCACTGCTCATGCTGTGACCTGTCCGTCAACAATGCGGTTATTGTCAACATGATTGCGAGGTGGGTTGTATCACGCATAATGCAGTCCGCGCCAAAGACACATACCTTATATTGTGAACTATTCTGTTTAGTTTCTTTAGCACTGTAATGGCTGCATATCTCACATTGGGCGTACTATCACCGTGGTTATATATCTAGAAATGTGCGTTGTGCCATCATGGTAAGATACGTATATCGTACTGTGAGTTGCACCACCACCACAGCATCACCACATAACAATATGTAATGTAATGATATTAACGATAACCGTTTATTTCACCTAATCGAGCAATATCTGAGCTTATGTCTGAATTTGCTTTTCCGATTAATTATCTATGTCTTTTGAACGGTTGTATGCTCCATCTCGCGTTTCTATAAGTTGTACTCTACGCCTTTTGTTAACAGTTTATCCGGTGTTACGTATGCTATGCTGGTTGCCGACGAAAAAGTGGTCATTGGCGTCAAGGACGAAGTAACAATACCCGCCGTCAAGGAATACATACGCAGACCCATCTTCACAGTACGGCTTAGTTTATATTTATTTATTTTGTTATACTGCTTCGTGTCAATAATGTTAATGAATGCCTGTTAGCGTATTTTGCCGACATCCTGCATTCACTGAAATGTGCTCTCCACACAATGCTCTAAACAAACGGACATATGTTTTCAAACGGACATATGTTTTCAAACGGACATATGTTTTCATGCATATCACAATTATGAAACAAGTTAAGCCAGATTGACTGGAGAAGGAATCACGAGTGACCCGTTCCAAGAACGTTCTCGAGAAGGACTGGTGACTTGAGGCAACCAATTGTTACCCAAACACATTTGTTCTGCCAGTGTTATGACCTTTGGTGTCAGGTGTTATGCATTCAAATGTCGCAACTGTCATGGCTTGTGGTCAGGGGAAGTCTCACGACAAAAGACTGCTGCTATGGTGAACCGCTTCAAATTCATAGGGTCATTTATCATTGACCACAAACTTGTTATACAAAAAGCCCCTGTATTCACTTAAATAAACCAAAACATGTTGTTATGTTATGTTACCGAATGCAGGTTCTCGGTCTAACACCGACACCTGCTTTACAAAATATAACCAATTACCAATGGTACAAATATGTGTGGAATGCCATTTAAACTGCAGTTAAATATTCCGAAAAGCGGAAAGCTTTTAAACCAAGACATTTGTCATACTAATACTCGCAAGAACTCCCCTTCGCATGTATCAATTGTAGAACAAAATTGCAAACAAAATCAGATTTTCATGAAACAAACAGCATTGCGGAGGTATGTCTCATCATTGGCTGATATAAACAGTTCACTGCGTACATAATATAATAATGGGGTCAAATTTCTAGGTCGAGTCATCTAGGTCAGATTATTCACGAATGATATATTGTCGTGGATGTTCCACTGATCATTGCATATCATTTCTTTAAAACTCGATAATCATATCGACTATCATTATCGACTGTTTATATTTAAGGTGACGACTACGCGTTCGAAATGGAGAGCGGGACGAGGGAGTTCGGATTGATGTTCGACTGTGTCTCGGGAGATGCTATCGAGATGCAGAATGGTGACTTAAAAACCGGAACACTTACCTGCTTCTTCGCAAGCAAAGGTATGTCACAATGTAAGCAATGTAAGGCAGAACACACGGTTTCCACATTCAAACAGGCTGCGCAAGGATTATATTTGAACCTTACACCACCACCACCACCACCACCACCACCACCACCACCACCACCACCACCACCACCACCACCACCACCACCACCACCACCACCACCACCAACATCACCACCACCACCACCACCACCACTATCCATATTCTCATTTTAAAGTTCTAAACACGTTTAGCTGTACACACTAGTTCTGGTGACACTGAAACACCACGCTTATACACTTCACAACTATGTCTCCTCGTGTCCCCCTTTCATGGCTTGACAGTTGTCAAAAACTCCAGATTCATCCTCACATGACACCCTACAAATCCTACTACGATCAGTCAACTTATCTTCTTTCAAGAGGACATATCATCCATCCCAAATGCTGTCTGAAGATTTACTCCACAAACCCACTATTTGTAGCTACTTAAACACTTACTTTCATACAAGACAGAATTACACCCCAAAAACATGAAACTATATACCTGCCACATGACCCTTACTAGAATAATAAAATACGATATTTATATAGCGCCATAATCACCTAGTGCTTTATAGTGCTTAGCTGTAGAACCATGGTAAATTCCAGTTGGTACAGCTAAGGATATTAGACACGGTTTACCGCACACCACGGATAACATAACCTATGTGTATCCAGTACACCCATAATAGGCAGTACACCCAGAATAGGCAGTGCACCCAGAATAGGCAGTGCACCCAGAATAAGAACCACAAGAAGTTAGCCCCGCCGTAAGGATCGTCTATAACAGTTACATATATACCCTGTTGCACAAGTCATCGTAACACGTATTTAATTTCTCAACCTCAAAGTCATGACAACAATATATATGGATGGAACATCCTGATTGACTTAAAACACAACCATCAGAAAGAGCGGTATTGGTTTAACAAAGTAGCGCAATATAACGAAAATTATCACGATAGCAGAGGACATACGAACGAACGCATACGCACGCACGCACGCACGCACGCACGCACGCACGCACGCACAAATATGCACACAATAACGAATGTATTTCATAGTATTCTTATATTATGACATTTATTCTCTTCTAGGCCAAAAGTACGCGTTGTCAATTGGACATATGCTCGGCGATGAAGACAGGGGGGAAGTCTACATGCCGAGTCATACAGGTAGTAGATCTACTACAGCAGTTGGCGAGTGGATCGCGCAGATTATGTGTCAAAAGCCAATGATCATCGACGCCCTGGTATTTAAAGTCACACATCCGGACGTCAACTGCGGAAACTTTGCGCAATCAACTGGAGCTCAGAGATTTAAACTGGCTTCGGACATTAACTCTTTTGTGGGCTGCAAAGTTCAGAAATATGGCCATGCAACTAAACTGACGTATGGAAAACTGAGTGCAAGTCATTTCGCCTACACAATTCCCTCAATGAAAACATCTAATCCCTACTATAACGCCGGAGACAAAATAGAAGGGGTCATCCTTGTCACTACAGAAGACGACGTTGACTTCATGGTGTCTGGAGAATGCGGTGCAGCGCTGACGACTCTTCCAGACGAATCAGGCACCGTTTTTCTCTTGGGTGCTATGTTTGGCGTAGATTGGAAGCGCGTAGGCGACAAAAAGAAAAACTGTAAGTATTACGCGTACAGTTTGCCAGAACTGTTTAAACAATTGCATAAATCTAAACTGAATGACATAGCATGGAGGCTACCAGCGGGGAACTCTACGGGCGAGCCAGACCACGGGGAAGAGCCATTCTTCGAAAGAGACATTGACTTCCTCTCAACCGAAGTCAGTTGCGACTCGGGGTTTGTTCAGTGAAATTATTGAGTTATCACGACGGTCGACATTTCCTGCGTCAGAACATGGAATAGACAGAGAACACGTCATCATCGACAAGACATAATTAGAAATACGTTGTTTTCTTAGAGTTGTGGCATATCAAGTTTGGCTTAATTAGTCAGCGTTGTACCGCCTTGTCCCAGTGAAACGATGCTAACATATGCTTTATCGTGAATGACCCTAATTTGGGAAGATTAACAGAAACGCGTCCGATGCGAACTCTCTTGGTACTGATGTCATAGTCTTGTAGAGAATATGGTTTCGTTCTGCTTAAAATACGGAACTACGGTGCACGTGTTATGTGTCTCTATTTTCACTCGCATTCATTACCAACCGTAACATGTATTTTGCAAACTGCCTGCCTTTGTTTAGATGTAGTTGTCTGCTTTGTATTAATGGGATGTGAGCCGTATAAGTTATTATTTGCTTTATGTCATGGCGTATGCAATACTTGGACATACACTCATAATGAATGTGTTGCTATGTAAGTACTATGTTTGTCAAGTATACAATTGGTTTCTAACTTATATCAGAGTATAAACTGTCGTATGGGCTAGGAGACAAAGAACGTACTGCAGGTGACTACTTGTTGAACTCTTTTTATTACCTTCTGTTATAACAATGGAACATGCACAATTATACAATTAAATGTCGTATATCCTTTCAAACAATTCATTGTCGTGTTTTTTCATAGTGGAAATGTCATTGGGCTTCTCCGATGGCTCGTACCTCTTTCGTGCATGATCGGCATTCAAGGTGACCCATGGTGTTGTCTGATGACCCAACCTTGACGCGGTTCACATTCGCCATCAACGGACACAAACTACATATAAATATAACATTATATATTATGCAAAATAGCAGTTCTGCGCGAATTGCAGGTGAAATTGGCTTAACCATAGCCATTCACTAACGCGGACCATGATCTAGCCGTTGTCATTCTATGAAGTAGCTACTGATGCTACTACATGATTGATCGAGTGATATATTAACCAGCGACTCGGGCAGTGAGACTAAATGGTAGGCCATTGGTGATGTCATAGCTGATTGACTTGCCCACCTGGCATAAAATAAATTTTTTTGGCAGAGAGACGTAACATGATATCACCGACAACATTGATATGGCTTGGTCCAGTATTTGGCCTACATAGCACTTCTCTACATAACAGAATATTAATATAGGATCACAAATGCTGCTCTAACACGAACGCACGCACGCACGCACGCACGCACGCACGCACGCACGCACGCACACTTAAAGGTGTGACACACTGTCATGGAGATGTCTTATATAGGGTCACCAGGGACGTAGAAGAGACCGACTGGGCCCCGTAGCATACGATAACACCCTGGCGCGGAAGTTTAATGTGTGACGTTAGAAACTGTTGTAATCTGTCCCGATGTAATCATTGATCCACTGGAAGGTAGATGTAATATTCGGTCACCGGTAGATGGCGCACAGTGGCAGCGAGGGCTTCTGGCTAGGGGGTGCAGCGATGGATAAACGGTAACCCTCAAAAACTTTAGGCCGGTTTAAACGAGCGATTAGTTGTCCAATTGGTCGGCCGTTGTTGCGTGATGTCGCGGTGCAAGAATCGGCCGTACAAACATCCTTACTAGACCGGGGCAAATGTGTGCCTACGATTGTATCGGTGGAGTTGGGACTGGTCCCAATGTGGCCGACAGTCAGCCGCCATTTTGCAGTAATGGCCAATCAGCGACCGGCAGCAGGAACACCCGTTGTGACATGTCGCTCGTCTAAACGCACACATACGATGCGGTGTCGCCCGACTAATCAGGGCACAAATCGTTCGTTTAAACTGGCCTTTATAGAGTCACGATTATGGATTTAAGCCGCGAAACAATGCTGTTCTAACAGATAGAATTGGATCGCGGGTAGATTCGGTACACTTCTTCGCTGGCGACCCCGGAGCGGCTGAGGTGGAAGCGATACTCCTGCATGGCTGGACACGACAGCGGCACTCCCCCGGGCGGAAGATGGATGCTGCCGGACACCGAGTCTCTGGTCGCCCCGGTCGTGTCTCGCCGCACGTTCACGAGGCCGAGAAGACATCGCAGGCCCAGGAAGCTAAACACAATCGCCTCCTTGAAGTTGATCGTGTCGGCATCAATCTCCGTCACGTTGACGTCTACGTGACACTCTTTCAGAGCCTCTTGCAATCTCTGTCGTCATCAGAAAGCAATGATCAATTTATCAGTCATCGTAAAGGCATTCACAATGCAGCAGAGCCTATAGAAAGAGGCCATCCCAGTAAGATAAAGTGGCCTGGTTAGAGGGGTGGTCCGATTACATAGGCTGGTCAAATACACATATGTGCAGAGTGTAAATAAACATTTAAACAAACCTATATAGAGTTGCCGGTTTCAAGGGGTGGCCATTTCAGAGGGGTGGCCGGTTAGATGGGTTCTAAAAATAAGTATAATAATAATATGATTATGTAGTAAGATGTATCGCGAACAACGTTGGGAATAGAAAAACAAAACCATCCGAAATATGTTTCCATTGCGGAAAGCGGTGGTAAAAACCAGTTAACAACAATAGGAATATAAATAATAAGGCCGTCTTCCATATATTAGTATTTGGTCCCAGAGGAGAACGGGACATAGGAATTGAACAATTTGTCAAACATTTATAAATGTTTAATGTCTGCCCACTCTGTCTGTCAGGTTGGAGACAACGAACTCAGAATTCCCAAGTTTTGATTTCGAAATTATCGCGCCTGTGCTTCAATCACTTGTCCGTACGTACAACCTTGGGGGTGAATCATTATCTAGATCCCGCCCCCATCCCATTGGGACTCTGATAGGTACGCCGGTACGTCACTCCCACGTATCCGTTTTTTGTGTGTGCAAAAGTAGAAAAAGGTGGTCCAAAATATTGGGTTAAAACTGAGTTATCAACATTTTTGTGGCATTTAACATATTATAGCAAACAACGCGGCTGCTGACGTTTCATTGTCTGCTAAGCATGCTGTGATACGATGCTAGCAATCTGTGATATGATGCTAGCAAGCTGTGATATGATGCTAGCAAGCTGTGATACGATGCTAGCAATCTGTGATATGATGCTAGCAATCTGTGATATGATGGTAGCAAGCTGTGATATGATGCTAGCAAGCTGTGATACGATGCTAGCAATCTGTGATATGATGCTAGCAAGCTGTGATACGATGCTAGCAATCTGTGATATGATGCTAGTAAGCTGTGATACGATGCTAGCAATCTGTGATATGATGGTAGCAAGCTGTGATATGATGCTAGCAAGCTGTGATATGATGCTAGCAAGCTGTGATACGATGCTAGCAATCTGTGATATGATGCTAGCAAGCTGTGATGTGATGCTAGCAAGCTGTGATATGGTGCTAGTAAGCTGTGATGTGATGCTAACAAGCTGTGATACGATGCTGGCAAGCTGTGATACGATGCTAGTAAGCTGTGATGTGATGGTAGCAAGCTGTGATATGATGCTAGCAAGCTGTGATGTGATGGTAGCAAGCTGCGATATGATGCTAGCAAGCTGTGATATGATGCTAGCAAGCTGTGATGCGATGCTAGCAATCTGTGATATGATGCTAGCAAGCTGTGATATGATGCTAGCAAGCTGTGATACGATGCTAGCAAGCTGTGATATGATGCTAGCAATCTGTGATATGATGCTAGCAAGCTGCGGTACGATGCTAGCAATATGTGATATGATGCTAGCAAGCTGTGGTATGATGCTAGGAAGCTGTGATACGATGCTAGCAAGCTGTGATATGATGCTAGCAAGCTGTGATACGATGCTAGCAAGCTGTGATACGATGCTAGCAAGCTGTGATACGATGCTAGCAAGCTGTGATATGATGCTAGCAATATGTGATATGATGCTAGCAAGCTGCGATATGATGCTAGCAATATGTGATACGATGCTAGCAAGCTGTGATATGATGCTAGCAAGCTGCGATACGATGCTAGCAAGCCCACACGGTGCTGCCACCTTGCGTTTAAATGTGAACTAACATTTTGCCAAACGACAGCTTATATAGCATAATACTCCGTAACAACGACAGCTAATATAGCATGATACTCCGTAACAGTATTTCATCAAATGCGTTGAAACAAACAAGCTACTTGAACGTGTTGGCCACACCAATGTGAACTACTGCATAAGCAAGTATGTCACGAAGATTACTGCACCTCGACAAGGAAGACGTTCATGGCACCGCCGCCGGTCAGCAGCAGCGAGAGGGGCTGTTCGTGTCCCGCCGAGACGCCATTGAGTACGCTTCCGGCCGGCTTCAGTTCCCTGTCTATCGCCCTTGCCGTCTGTCGGGCAACGTGCTCCGTGCACGTACGCAGCTGGTCCTCTGTTCCCACGTCCTGCGTAAAAGACAACAAAATTATATGGAACATAGGCTACCCTGAATAACCCGTGGCGCCTCTGGTGCATAATGTAACACTAACATAAAGGTAAATCACCTGTAGCCTCGATTATCCATGCTCCGTGCTGTGGCGCCACCGTTTGTCGCACACATCATCGCCTGTGTGCAATGTGTACTTTTCATTGTGACGAAATTTACGTATGCACCCACATTCTGGGCGCATACATAATTAGCTAATTTGGATGTCTTCCGGGCATTTGGCTTCATATAATAAGAGTGAACATACGATACTATTCGAATTAACTTTAATATTTTATTATACTGACACAACTGTCAGACTAAAAAGTTAAATCAGACACAAATTGTTAGTGTAGTTTCTCGATAATGACGCTGGCGCTTAACAGGAACGCATACACAAAATGGAGTGGCGACAGTTGGTAACAGCGAGACCACGCCTCTGCGGCCAGACTCTCTTATCGGCGAACTCTCGAAGGCGAGCGAGAGTCGGATACTTCTGTTTAGCATCAGTAAGCGTTATTGTTGGTGCGATGTATTCTTTGCTGAAACAGTCATTCTTTCGACTCTCTAATTTTAAGTACTGCCAACCCCCAGAGTTTCCAATGCGTGAGATTATTGATGCGAAGGCGCTGGGGGGGGGACGAAAGGGGGGCCTTGCTCCCTCTCGTTGTGGGGGTACGGAAATTGTTATAATGTAGAATCAAAATGCAGCTATTTCCAGCATTTCGGGGTTGAAAAAATAATGTTTTTCAGTAGCCATATTTGTTAGTTTAAAGATAATATTTCGTTTGCTAATGTGCGAAATGCAGAAATGTTCATACAACATTAAACGTACATATCTGGTATTAGTCTATATTTTAAGCAGCTGGGTGTTGTTCTGATAACAAGTTTCACACAGGCAAATAATTAGAAGTAATAAATAAGAAACAAAGTACTATAATGTCAAATATTGCACGCATGCGTTGTTTCTATTAACATATTGTGGAAACTGCTGTAGTCATGTTCACTCTTTGTGTTGTGTGTTGTACTGCTCGGTGGCCTTCTTTGCTTTGGCCAAGACTTCGTTGGACAGTTCCCACTTGTAACAATGTGTGGCAGATTCTGGGCTGGCCATCTTGGTTGTGAGGAGAGACGTCAGAGATCCTCTTAAGTCCGTCTACTTGACAAAGGCGGGAGCGATGCGGAAACGGACAGATACCTTACGGAAGCGCTCATTGGCTGTTTCTATACAGAATGACCAATTGGTATGCGGGTTCTATATATTGCTAGACTAGCTCTCCGTCCCGAACCCACTGCTGGCAGCAAAGCTTTCGGAAAGCTTCCAAACAGACGTTTTACAGTGTGCAATAAAACTATACATCTCAAATGGCGCTAATGCGTGAGACAGTAAGCACTGGGCGTGAGAGCGTGACTTTAGATAGAAATGCGTGAGACTCACGTTGAATGCGTGAGAGTTGGCAGGTATGGTTATACAATCGATCCCACAATGCATTGCCATATTTACACGCCGGCCGTCTAACGATCAAAAACATGATATTCCAGGTAACGACTATTAGATGTGCTCTTTGTAATCTCCTACGTGGACCGTGATTGGAATTGATTGGAAAATGGATGCCTGGACGGATGAATAGTCCCTGTGTTAATCAAGGGGTGAATGAGCGACTTTGAGAAATCGTAATTATTCTAGGGAATTAATTAATCTAGGGTATAATAGCGCCACCTGTTCTGTGTCACTGCAACACGGATATTTCGCCCAAACTAAATTGGTTTTAATGGTTTGCATCGATGAAGAGGGTTAGTTTGTAAGGAGACGCTGAAATGGACAGATGAAATGCAACGAAGATTGCCGGGTGTGGCGTAGATATTCAAATATGTGATGAATTTGTATTTTTTGCGCATGCTCTCAAGCAGCAGTGTAAACAGGGCCCAACGAGCATATTGTAAAGGTTCTGATGTATAATACAATTGTAAATGTAGCAGGATTGTTCCTTTCCCTGTCTCTCAGCCTACCTTGTGCCTGGCGAGGATAGGCAGTACGTTTTCGTCGAACCACTCGCGTCCGAGAGACTTGGGCGGGCGGTGTTCGTAGAAGGGCAGGGCATCGAGCTCGGCCAGGAGGTCGACCCGCACGGAACCCCGTCTCGCCAGCAAGCCGTCGGCGTCGTACTCCATGGAACTGTCGTGCTGCTGTGCCAGGTGATTCAACAACATGTTACACGGACTGACATCGAAGCCGCGCTCGCAAATCGACACATTGGCGATGCCGCCGAGGTTCAAGCACAGATCGTAGTCGTTGAACAGGTAGCGTTCTCCGGCCGGCACCAGTGGCGCACCCTGGCCGCTTAGGGCGACGTCCTTGTTTCGGAAGTTGACAACCAGGGGACAGAATAGGTGCGTCGCCATGGTTTCGCCGTCGCCGATCTGGAATGTGAAACCATGCTGCGGCTGGTGGAAGATCGTATGGCCGTGCGCAGCGACGAAATTAACTTTCAGTTTTCTTTCGTTGATGAAACTTTGCACCAGTTTGCCCACGTAATGACCGTAGTCTACATTCAGTTTGACCAGGTCGAGACCGCTGTAGTTTGGCGCATTTCGCAGCTTCTCGATCCAACTTGGCGGATACGAAACTGTTGTCGCTTTAATGATGCGGTGGCTCCATATGTCTGTGAGCACGTCGCCGGTGAACTCGACACAGCAGATGTCAACGCCATCTAGCGACGACCCTGACATAACGCCGATTCCAATGTATGACGCCATCTGGAAACACAGTAGACGGGTGTTTAGCTTTCAAAAATGTAATCTTCAATTAACAACCCAAGAAATTGTCGTTCTATTATCAATGATTTGGTTACAATACATATTATATTGTTGAATTATGTGAGCCATCGGGTGACTGTAGCTGTAGTGTATCGTGCAGCCCGTGCCACGACTACATGGTACACTACAGCACTAGGTGCACCACGCAGGCCATGTTTATGCGAGACACGCTAAGTGGAGTATTAGTTTTGATTCCTTTAAAAGATGACAAGTTTTGTTTACTTATACAACACAAAACTGAAACTACACTCCATTAATAATGTTAGGATCAAATAAATTACAGTCGTGTACATCAAGAGGATTCGAACCCGGATTATTTCGCTTAGAATCCGATGTTCTAACCACCGCTCCACCGCGCCACCGCACGCGCCACCGCACGCGCCACCGCACGGGCCACCGTGCCACCGCACAGGCCATCGCGCCACCGCACGGGCCACCGCGCCACCGCACGGGCCACCGCGCCACAGCATGGGCCACCGCGGTGGACGATGGTTTATTATTCATAACACGGCAAATGTGAAGCTTGCACGGTTGTACCAACCTTAGAAGCTCGTCGAGCAAACACAGACCCTTCACCTTAGACAACCAGGTGCGTGTGTGACCGGAAAGATAAACCATCCCAGAACAACGGTTGTTGTCAGAGATTCTTGACGGGTATAATGTATCGCTACACTAATGACCATTCTCCACAACAGCGCTACTGTTCGGTCAGAAGTTCCTACCAATGATCACACGTATGTACGACATTTATGCAAATGAATCTACTGCAATGATGTAGTTCATGGTGGTGATATAGAACATGACTGAGTTGACTGTTATCGGCGTTGGTAACGTCGCGTGTCCTTAGGATGCCCTCCACCTAGCCTTTAAAGGAAATGTACAAGTATTTTCACTGACACTGGTTAACTGAAACTGGGTTTCGCATAATTAAAATGGCCCAATTCTTGAAATTGTTCGATCTCAACGTTCATCTAAATCAACAATGTTATACTTCATATATTGGTCTTTCTGCTGCTGAAGTATATTTACTGTAAGAACTTGTGTAAAGCGGGAGTTTGACGAACCACAAATCATCCGATGATAAACGCTATATTTCACCTTCAACGGTGATGATTTGTTGGCCTGTTTTAATTGCCGTGCGGCGGTCTCTATACATGTCGCCAAACTTGCATATTTTATATCGTCGCCAAAACGTGTATTTTCCACAATGTTCAGACATGACAGATCACAATAGTAACACGTTTTGTGTAGATATTATCTATAAACAACCGATATATTATAAACACAATAAATTCAGTGTCGCAATTTCCCAACCTCAGTGGCAGTGTCCCGTAAAACAGTCGTTCGATTAACCAATGGAAATCGTTGTACAGTCACACTAAGATGGGCGGTGTTTGTGGAATACACTGTACTGTTCCGGAAAACAAGATTTGTGAATTGTAAGCTGCGTGTACTTGAACGTTCCCGCCCAAAGTCCAAAAATGTGAAGTTACCACCACCCCCACCGATTCGATTTAGCTGACGTGACAAGATGCTGCGGTTCTAATATCCACAGTGTGGTTCTACCTAGTACCTGCTGTATTGGGTAGAACCACCCAAGAAAAGGACTTAGGAGTAACATTAGTGCTGATATGAAAGTTTCAGAGAAAATGTGGGATTGCTGCTTCGAAAGATTACTAGAACTATCACGTACAAGGAGAAACAGCTAATTGTACCCCTGTACAAAACAATAGTTAGACCACATTTGGAATATTGTATACAAGCATGGACCTAGACAAGCTAGAAAGAATACAACGAAGAGCAACTAAAACGATTCCAGAATTGAGATGCCTTAGTTATGAAAGCCGCTTATTATATATCTCCTGGTCTCTAGTGTTGTTTGACAACACTAGAGACCAGGAGACTAAGAGGGAACCAAATAGAAGTGTTTAAAATAGTGAACGGTTACGAGGATGTTGATAGGAATATGTTCTTCAAACTTAAAGAAGGCAGTAGAACCAGATGACACAAAGCAGCATTAGTTAATGAACAGCTAGTGTAGGTTGGACATGAGAAAGTACTCTTTCTCACAGAGGGTGATAAATGAATGGAACAAACTGCCAAATTATTGTGTTTAATGCTAGTAGTTTGAATATTAAAAAAAAAATTTACAGATATCTGATAAGGGCGGGCTATACATAGATGACAAAATTGTTGGAATCTCGATAAGCCAATGGCTTCCTTGTCCACTTGCCATCTGGAACTTGTTGTTTGGGATAGCAATCTTGTTAAATCTTGTTAAATCAATGTGCATTAATACAAGTTTCACAGGTCAGGCGGCGCCACTGGAACGATTGATTTTGTTTTTGCAAAACGTGGTGATGACCAAACCACCGCCCACAAATAGTTAAATAGTTAATAATTAAAAACCAAAAAAAATCCGTAAGAAACATATAGGATTGTGTACGACTCGCCTTAGTATTTACCTAGTAGGTAATGGGAAGGCCTAATAAATAGTGTCTGGGGCGCAAGTGAGGTGTATGCCCATTTATCACTGTGCGCTGTCTAGTATTGTCGCCGACACTGCTGATGCGGCCAAAGTACTCCTTGAAAATGATTTGGTAAACCAATGATTTTTTTTGAAAGAGCTCTTTGGTTGTTAGTGAACGGCCCCCGGTGAACAGCTTCCGCACTTCACTAAGTGACCCACTTAAGCGAACCAACCTTTCAGGCGCCGGTTCCTGCTGACAGTGACAGTGGCTACACGACCACAGCGATGTCCAGTCGTACTTTTACGTAATGGCTCAAAGTTGTGGTCAGTTCGTCTTACTGAGGCAGCACATATACCCTTGTACACGATCTTAATTCTTGTCAGGCCAGCGTTGCTTGCTGTCAGACAGTGTCACCGAAACCTGGCAGTGTCTCTGTCTGCGCGCGACTCGGTGTCACTGGTAAACAAGTTGGCAGTCGACTGAAGTGTGTATAAATATAGCCGACGCTTCGCAATAAATAAATGACCCGTGTAACTGCGCCACACGCGGGCTCGACCCAGCCGTGGTGGGTTACGACACCGGGTACTTTAGAAGTGCACTGATAGCCGCGTTGGTTAACACCCCGGTTTGTCAACATAAAATATAGTTTGCATGTAGCATAAGCGTCGAATATGGGGGGGGGGACGAAGCTGTTGTCTGCGAGCATATTGGGGGCAACATATATGCTTAACATATACCCACAAAAAATATTGGGGGCACCGCCCCCACGTCCCACCGGTTCCGACGCATATGTGTACGTATTATTTTCTGTCAGAATTCCCCGATTACCATATGACATCGTTCCAGGTTTGAGATTCTTATTTGATAATTGTCATCATATCTCATTGTATATGTTGAAACCATGTGTCAACGTCAATTTCGATGTAATCATAGTAGCAACATTAGTTCTATAAAATCTCGGTGTTTTAGCATATGTATGTTTTTATTTATTTCCCTCTAGTTTTTCTTCCCACGAATTGCTGATCACAACATCTTCTATCCTGTTCGAGTTTAAAAACATTACCATGTGTGGATTATTGGTACGAATTATACAGATACATAATTAAAGCGTTAATTACATTATTGAAATAATGAAAATTGTAATGTTTAACAAAAACAAGATGTTTAATTGTGTGTGCTCCTTTTAACGACTAAAATGTTGCTACCTAATTTTACTTTAACGGAAGAACAGAAAAGCAGCCTGTCCAGGTCGGTCATAACAGGTGAAAATAACGGACGCGTAACTGTGTTTATGTGTTCGTTGGTCGCGTTTGGCAGTCCGGGGTCGTCCGGGGTCGTCCGGGGTCACCCGGGGTCGTCCGGAGACATACACATTCACCCACAGATACATCCTTCATATGCGAGTACTACAGCAACAGTTCTAGCCAATTGGATCGATCTAACATGCCCGTCCCCAGGGAGGGCCCGGGGGTCCGGGGGGTCGAACGAACCCTATTTTTGAGAGAATATTCTTTAACTGTAATATTTTTCAGAAATCATCCGAGAAATCTCCAGCTGATTTGAAAAGCTCGAGGACGAGCCTGGGTCTATATAACACACATGACTCGGTTCCTCTCAGAAAACAGCAATCTCCTGACGATCTGTTGGATGCAGTATTGCACTCTACACTCCAGTATGCCTGCCCAAAGACAAACATAACTACTCGTGCAGTGCTTATTGTACCGTTTACGTATATTGACTGAAACACAACAGTAATAACTGGTGCAACGTAACACTGGCTTTTTGAAGCGAAGAAATCCGATCGGGCCTGATGGAGAAATCTGATAATGCACACCAGATTACTCAAGTATCAGGTCTCAAGTAGTTATACTCAGAGCAGGGATAGCATAGCTAGAACGCCGGACTGGCAATCGAGAGAACCCGGGTTCGAATCCTCTTGTCGCCGTTTCGGCAATTTCGTTCACCCGACATCGCCACAGTTCACATAATTGAATAAATGAATACCTTGCTACAGACACAGGTGGTTATGTTAACGAATAATCTTCGCGCAGTAATTGCAACGTGGCTGAATGCTTGCCAGAGAAGTCGAGATGGTGTTGGAATTAACAAGTCTGCCAGGGGATGACGTGTAAATCTCTTTGAGCAGACCCAAGGACTTGATACCGCCATATGTAAGAACGTACCTTTAACAGTTTTACTATGCGACGTCCGATTTTAAGGCGTTCCATGATCCACAACATCCACAGCATCCACAACATCCACAGCATCCACAGCATCTACAGCACCCACAACACCCACAGCACCCACAGCACCAACAGCATCCACAGCATCCACAGCATCCACAATATCCACAGCACCCACAGCATCCACAGCACCCACAGCATCCACAGCACCCACATCATCCAAAGTATCCACGGCACCCATAGCATCCACAGCACCCACAGCATCAACAGCACCCACAGCACACACACATCGACAACAACCACAGCATCCACCGCACCCACACATCCACAGCATCCACACATCCACACCATCCACAGCACCCATAGCACCCACACATCCACAGCATCCACACATCCACAGCAACCACACATCCACAGCACTCACACATCCACATCACCCACAGCACCCACAGCATCCACAGCACCCACATATCCACACATCCACAGCATCCACAGCATCCACAGCATCCAGAACACCCACACATCCACAGCATCCACACATCCACACCATCCACAGCACCCATAGCACCCACACATCCACAGCACTCACACATCCACATCATTCACAGTACCCACAGCATCCACAGCACCCACACATCCACAGCATCCACAGCACCCATAGCACTACATACCAACAGCATCCACAGCACTACATACCAACAGCATCCACAGCACCCACAGCATCCACAGCACCCACAGCATCCACATCATCTACAGCATCCACAGCATCCACAGCACCCACAGCATCCACAGCAACCACACATCCACAGCATCCACAGCATCCACAGCATCCACAGCATCCACAACATCCACAACATCCGCAGCATCCATCATCAAAGAAATCGCTCTTCCTCTTCCAGTCGTCCTCGTGTTCTTAATGTCTGCTCCCTGACGTCCAATTGGAAGTTAAAGTCTTGAACGTCTCCTTGGACATCGTCTAATATACACCTTTGCTAGTGCTATGTTGAAAGTGCATACTCTGGCAACAGACCGTAGTGTCTGCTCAGAGGCAGGGGTGTCATCGGCTGACTCTTTGTTGCCATTTCAGGAGTAATATGAACCCGTGAAAATGTTTAGTTATTAATCAAGTAATGTGGAAAGAAACAACCGATGTTCGTCAACAGCGTTAACAGCCACGCTCACCATTCCCTGTGTGATTACGTGGCATGAAGGGGGCGAGGGCGAGGGGTGAAAAGGCAAGGGGCAAGTGGACAGGACTGGTGTTCGTGACCCATTGTGACCCTCAATGGCAAGGAGTTACAACTGTTGCTCTCTCCCCCCCCATGAAATACCCTGGATACGCCCCCTCGCTTGGACGTAGATGGATGGAAAGTTCTGTCGCTAGTCATTCTGTGGAATACACTACGCCTTCGTAGAACGACGTCCAGGTGCACCCTCTCCGTCCTTTCTTCGTAGAACGACGTCCTGGTGCACCCTCTCCGTCCTGTCTTCGTAGAACGACGTCTAGGTGCACCCTCTCCGTCCGGTCTTTGTAGAACGACGTCCAGGTGCACCCTCTCCATCCTGTCTTCGTAGAACGACGTCCTGGTGCACCCTCTCCGTCCGGTCTTCGTAGAACGACGTCCTGGTGCACCCTCTCTGTCCGGTCTTCGTAGAACGACGTCCAGGTGCACCCTCTCCGTCCTGTCTTCGTAGAACGACGTCCTGGTGCACCCTCTCCGTCCTGTCTTCGTAGAACGACGTCTAGGTGCACCCTCTCCGTCCGGTCTTCGTAGAACGACGTCCAGTTGCACCCTCTCCGTCCTGTCTTCGTAGAACGACGTCCTGGTGCACCCTCTCCGTCCTGTCTTCGTAGAACGACGTCCAGGTGCACCTTCTCCGTCCTGTCTTCGTAGAACGACGTCCAGGTGCACCCTCAACGTCCTGTCTTCGTAGAACGACGTCCAGGTGCACCTTCTCCGTCCTGTCTTAGTAGAACGACGTCCAGGTGCACCCTCAACGTCCTGTCTTCGTAGAACGACGTCCAGGTGCACCCTCACCGTCCTGTCTTCGTAGAACGACGTCTAGGTGCACCCTCTCCGTCCTGTCTTCGCAGAACGACGTCCAGGTGCACCCTCTCCGTCCTGTCTTCGTAGAACGACGTCCAGGTGCACCCTCTCCGTCCTGTCTTCGTGTGCAAATGGTGCGCAAAACAAACGCTAGTGGTAAACGAATAACGATACAAAACTGCACTTTTCTCTTACATATTTAATCCGTTCTAATAGTGCGAAATTCTGATTTAATGTCATTTTTCGTGGAGGCGGACATATTCATCAGTGTTTGCAATTTTGACCAATCAGCGGCGAGCAGCCCATTAACCCCTCCCCCACGCGGCTGTGACGTAGGCTGTGCTTATATCCTGTGTATTTTTTAGCGTGGTTGAGATGTTCAGTTACATTTTATTTGCTTTTATATTGGATTTACACACAGCAAAAACTATGCTGTACTGTGCGGCATTTGGATGTAAACATGATTCAGCGAGGCATGGAGTTGCCTTTTTTCGATATCCTCTGGAAGAGTGAATCAATGAATTGACAATTGCGGGCGGGCTGGTTGGAAGCCCACGCGATATGCTTTGTTCGGCCCATTTTGAAGAGTCGTTTTTTAAAGTTGATATGTTTTCATCAAATAATGGGTCTAGATCCTTCAAAACGACAGCGACGGAGAACGTTAAAGCCTGAAGCGGTACCGACAATCTTCCAGCATGTACCTCAGCCGAAGGCTTCGACACAACGCAAACACTCGATCATAAAAGGAGAATTGTTTAATCGGAAAGCGAAGCGGTTAGTAAACAATGAATGAATGGATTATCTTGCCAAATAAGTTGATTTTAGACGCAAACAGCATGTCCAAACTTATTGACAAGTAGGTGACTAAAATCGTCTACGTCTACGATCAGGCGTTTAAAGTTGAAGTTGCGGTAAACCTAGTCAGCACTCTTGACATAGGATACTGAATAAATATGGCGCTGTCCATGCAAAAAAAGATTGTCGGTGTTCAACGATGTATATTTAGTTAACCACTTGCGTGATATTCTTGATTATAGTTGCAAATAGTTAGTTTTCAAGTACTCCTATAGGTGCAAAGGCCTCAGAAATGTCTTTTGTTTCACTTTAAGGCGGCTACATTAAAATCCAGCTAATTATGCTTCGCTCTGCGCGTCATAGTCGTAACATGAAATCAAAACAAACGTTTATACCGTCGATTGAAACTAAGTCCTTTATGACAATAAAAAGCACAAATGATACATGCTTTTGTGAAAGAACATTAAATAAGAACTGAAAACAGTTTACATTAGACGCACTACAAGTGGCGCTCTATGGCGGACAACGTGTGTTCTATATTCGATACAGAATTTTTTTCGGAACTCGTGTGATTTTAAGATAGCAAACCCTGATATTTTGCCAGGCACTTCATATGTTTTTTCTAGGTGTATAGACATGAATAATAAATTAAAATTTTTCTAGGTGTATAGACATGAATAATAAATTAAAATGTTTCTAGGTGTATAGACATGAATAATAAATTAAAATTTTTCTAGGTGTATAGACATGAATAATAAATTAACATTTCGGCCAACTGTTACTGAAATGACACTACTCCTTGTGGGTAAAATGTGGCTGTTGATGACAGTTTTGCTAATTTTGCTGCTGACGTAGCTGTTACTGTTACATATTTCAAGATTTGTCAAAATGTCGCTACTAAAATGTGGTTTTACCGCAACTTAGTCAAGCGTAAACATATAACACATTTTACCATTTTTGTTTGACGTATTGTGCATTCCATTATATGAATATGTCAAATTGCAATAGTTTTATATTTGAATAGTAAATAAATATCGTGTTATGCTGATTATGATGACTGTACAGTATTTTGCTCATTTTGCAGGTGATATAGCTGTTACTATGTCAGATATTTTTTAATGTATACGGGACCCCCCAAATTCTTTTGCCTTTTGGGGCTTTTGGAGCGTAATGGATTTCAAACAATCATTAAAATTTAAAGTGAATTACTTTTATTTCAGGGTAATCGGCCAACTTAATAAAAACTAAAGTTTTTAGACCATCGATCGTTTGCATTTTCGAAGTGGTGTCTGTGACGTCATTCCAATTACGTGATGAGCCGGTGAAAACATAAACAAATTCATTCACCAAGGACCACAGTAGAATTATATAACATTAGAATGTATTTTACCTGGATCCAGTTTCATGAAACGACCTTTTCGAGTAAATTTGACAATGTCATTTTATCCATAGATTGATATAGAGGAGATTCACAGATTTAAAATGACACCAGAATGAACAGTGCTTCTTACTACTGGGCCAAGATATTTCACTTGAAGTGCATACAGTCATGGAATAACAGTTCCGAGAAAAATCACCTTTAAAAAAACGCATTGCAAAATTGTTTTCCCATAGCAACCTTGTATTAATAATGCTCCAAATGTCATGAAATCTTACGTACACCTCCAGAATGTGTGTATGAAAAAGATTCATAAGTATAAAGTGAAAAAAACATAATATTCACTCAATGCCACCACATTGACTACAAGGTTAAGTATGCCCGAATATCACTGCGAGCTCTGGTGGCTGAACCCCATGATCATATTATAAAAATATTTTAGGGTTATCTTAAAATTAAAAATAATTCCAACATTTACACATTATATACATAATAATGCAGCACAGTGTTAGTTCCAGTAAACTGGAAGGCCTCTGCTCCCGCTGAGGTGACCTGCAAGAGCTGAGGCTCTCCCCGCAGTCTTCGACCGCTGCCCCTTGCCCACTTGCAGTGGCATCGTCTCCTTGGCACTTCCACTAAGTTAAGCACCTGCTGGGCTTTGTAAGGACAGCAGTGACACCGGAGTGCTGCTTATCGTCGTCGTCCACCTCGACTGGGGCCTCAACTGGCTCGGTGACAGCAGATGTAGAGTCACCGGCCTGAGTATCCTCTTCCTCCCAGTCAACGTCGGATTCTATTATCAATGAATATGAACAGTGTAATTTAGATTAGGTTATGACTTATGTAAAAATAACGAATCCTAAAAATAAATACTAATGGGATCATTTGTTATACCTGATCATGATATAGTCATGGAAGTGGGACCCTTCACTGGCTCAGCTTTAAGTTAAATAAGCTATTATAATGCATAAAAGTATAAGCTCATTCTGCGTGAATGTTCTAAAAAATAATGTATACCCTATTAATATTGTCGCCTGTCTTTGTTTAGATAGTTAATATTAGCCTTGCCCTTGACATAGATCCTAGCTCACCCGATTACGTCTACGCCTTGGTTTATCGTAATTAAGTAGTTTAACTTTTATTATTTTGTGTATGCATGGCCTGTCAACATGACGCTGTCAGTAACTTCATACGTTAACAAAACACAAAGGCTTGCCAGCATCTCCGTCATCGGAACTCGCTTCTGACTCGTCCAGAGCTCAGCAATTCGCAATCACGGCAGCTAAACTGCTGTCATTCTGATTACATCCCCTGGCACGATCCAGCTCGTTTGCTAAATAAATTCTTTCGATGCCATAATATAAATAGTTTAACGCTAACAGTGAGCAAAAATGGCTGACAATGACGAACGAAAAATGTAAACGCGCCAATTGCGCACGCGCACTTACGTGTTCGGCCAATCAGCGAGCGTTTCGCAACTTCCATAGCAACAACAGCACTTTGTTGCTGGATGAGCTATGTTAAATAGGAGCTGTTTCATTGGTTTAGAGGCAGAAATTCCTACTCACACTTTTTGTTGACGTCATAAGCTTTCCAGCCATGGTTTCCCGTTTGTAAGCGCACAGAGAGAGTCGAACAAAATCGCGTAAAAATTACTTTGTTTCAGACTTCTCAACCGCGACGCTAATCAGGGGCTTGAATAAAATGCTAAATATTACTAGTTAAAAGAGTCTTTCAACTTATATAAATGGATGTGTGGAAAGATGGATGATTTTACTGATCGATTTCGTCATTAACCCATTTTCGACAATTCGAAGGTACACCATGCATTTTAGGCTCCTGCGCCGAACAGAACCTTGCGAAAAGCGCCTGGTTTTAGCATGCCGTATCAGCGTAAACTTACGCCGTCTCATGAAACCGTAAACTTACTCCATCTCATGTGACCGGCTCATGTCATGGTTGGGTTTGTTTACGTCATCCTGAAGGTGTACCAATGGACGATCCATTTTCCGTGAGATCCATATTATATGACTTTTTTCTTTCTTTCTTTATATTACTGGAGATGCCCCGAGTATCGAGGAATAAACTCTACACGACGAATAACGTGCGGGGCGAGCACTTTTCCAGTTATTAAAACTCAGCAGTATTAAAAAACGAAATCATATTGCAAAAAAGTTAAGAACTGATAAAAACAATGTCGGTGATCTATTTGATGATTATATATATGGCACCGGGACTTGGGAATCAACTAAAAATTGTCAGTACTTTTTGGTGGCTTCCCACTCGAAGCCCAACATTGTTTAATAGGTTTGTTATCCTTACAAGCTGCAAACAAAATTGGCCAAACTACGGCCAAATGCCACGTTACTGTCGTATTCACTTGTTCTTATTTTGCCAAGGAAGTGACGTCAATAAAACAGTAGTCAGTACAGTGGCGCCGCGCCGTAGGTTGGACAACGCAGTAGAACGAAGGTGGGAAAGAACATAAAACGGTTGACTACGATTGTGTTAATATGTTGACATGACAGTCTTACAGTTGTGATAAACACTTCTGTGCATATACGACTAGCCAAGCAAACGAATGATCTAACCAATGGTATAACAACGTATTCAACAATGAAAAACTAATTTAATTAAATAAACGTATTAACATACTCTTGTTCCCAGCTATTTATAGCACGTATATCATGAACAACACAGTGAATTCCCAAAACTAGGAACTATGCTGCAGCTAACAAACTCAGCTTTTTCTCACGCCGAGTCAACAAAACACGACCTTGGTCTAGTTCAGGCAGCGCCCGACTGAACGTTACTGGTAAACAACACTGCCTGTCTGGTAAAAATAGGACAGACAGCAAAATATATTAACCCAAATAAATGCGTCGTTGATGTTGTCAGAACAGATCGGGGTTAGTGCAAAGACGTGACAATGAGGTACTTATGTATTACATATTTGTACTGTCCGTGTTTACATACCCTTCATTGTGTCAACTCGAAGTTAACAACGTGTAACAAACAAATCGATGACAACAGCTGACCACCGCGAACAATTACACCTGTCTGGTTAGATTGGCAGGCCACGCGCCATTAACTCGGACCTTCAACAAGCCTCCGTCTTGGCCCAGTTCATGGTTTTATGCTTAACGATTATGATTTGTTGCGACCCTCTGAGCTCGGATTCCGGAGGCTTTAGCCACGGTATTATTATTACTATTATTATTATTATTATTATTAATAGTAGTAGTAGTAGTAGTAGTAGTAGTAGTAGTAGTAGTAGTAGTAGTAGCAAGTTTAACAGAGCAGCGTTGAGGAAGTTCGTCCATTAGATGACATTCCGCTAGTCACACATGACACACATGACACGCATGACACACATGACGCGCATGACACACATGACACATATGACACACACGACACATATGACACACACGTGACACACGTGACACACGTGACACACGTGACACACGTGACACACGTGACACACGTGACACACGTGACACACATGACACGCATGACACACATGACACACGTGACACACGTGACAGCCAGCTCATCGGAAGCTCCTTTACACAAGATATCAGCACAATGGCTGACCCCCTCCAGTGCTGCAGCTGAAGTTGAAATGGGAACAGATCGTGGCCAACTCCTTCCACGTGGACAACAGTAGCACTGACGTCAGACGCGACAAGCAGGCCTTGGGGGGCAAATACTCGAAGTCTCTGAACCACATAAATAGCTCTACTGCAAAATATCAGGCTTCGGTGTGGTCCACTAGCTAGGGTATGGTCCACTAGCTCTGATGTGGTCCACTAGCTAGGGTACGGTCAACTAGCTCCGGTGTGTTCCACTAGCTAGGGTATGGTCAACTAGCTCCGGTATGGTCCACTAGCTAGGGTATGGTCAGTAGCTACGGTATGGTCCACAAGTTCCGGTATGGTCCACTAGCTAGGGTATGGTCTTCTTCTTCCATTTGAGCTCATAACTCTTCGGTCTTTCTCTTCCCAGTCCTTCGCCTCGACCCCTCGTTATTCACCTACACCGACGTCAGATTTGAAGCTTCGTATATTGGCCTATACAAGTTGATCTTCCTACGATGGTTCTGAGGGTAGTCGCCGTCAGTGTGCATTTCGTCCTCAGTGCCAGTGGCAGTGGTTTATTACGTCCCCAGAAGAAGCTTCCATGTTGTTCTGTTCAGTTGGTAGTTCAGTTGAAGGCGTAACTGAACAAACAATAGACAAATAAATAACTACTAAAATGTTCGTGTAATTTTATGAAGATATGTTTCGAGGTTTACTTGATTATGAAGAAGACCGTCGAGCGCGTGCCGTTCCCACGTGGTGTCTGTGACGTCATCCCTCTCAATCCCCGTGATGCATCGGTGGAAACATTGCTAATACGTATTGTTGTTACACGTTATCAGGGGGAGGGCAACTTTAATTTGACGTGCATTCGCCTAGGGACTACGATGTAATTTGACAACATTGTTAACTCATTTCTTCCATATGATCTATGACGTGACGTCATCATTGCTTGCGTTTACGTCATCCGAAACGCGTAGCACTACTGGACACATGAAACTATTGGGTCGTGGCTTGGCTCTCTGCTTAGCTAGGATTATGATGACATTGGGGATCGGTGGTCTAGCGGTTAGATCACCCGACTGTCGGTCGAGAGGAAGGTGGTTCGATTACATTTGCCGCCATTTCGAAGCTTAGGCAATTTCGTTCTCCCCACGTTGCTTGTCTTTCGGAAGAGACAGTAAAAGCCGTTGAACACTTCTACCTAGTGTCTTTGCAGGGGACATAAAAGACCCCACACAGTGAGAAAATGTGTAACATGTCTTGAACGCACACTGTAATGGTCTCCATCTCTAACCCACTGATTCTAGCTCCCGCGACCAGAGCCGCTTCCCGTCGAGGCGCGTGAAAGGCACCGGGCAGGCAGTGTGGACGGCAGTAATACGTAGCTGACTCCCTACAAGGGTCTAAACTAGTATATCGATGGACTTTGGTCAACGTATGCAATATGTCCACTTTTGGCATATGTTAATGCTATTCCAAGCACTGCTGTGTTGATCCGTCGACGTCCATATATGTATTACTATTTATACGTCGACGTTCGCAGTTCCCGGTACTTAAATGTCAATAAACAATGTTTACCCCACATCTACGCCGTGGCCTCCTGAGGAAGTTTTAAAGAGCTTTATGTGGGACAACACTACCGGCTGACGAGATGTTGACTCGCAAACGTGGCTCGTTTGCTGAAGACAAAATTCACAAGTCCAAAGTATGTTTGTATTATGAGCTTTTTTAGTAAGTCAAATATTCACATGCAAGAATACGTTATGCATATATAATATATAAACTGTCGTCATCTAGTCTAGATAATTGAAAATACATAAACTAACAGCAAAGGTTAACGTTATGCATATATAATATATAAACTGTCGTCATCTAGTCAAGATAACGACCACATGCAGGTGGAGAACCCTACCAACCCTCTAATAACAAGGCTAAAAACCTTGTGTACACAGTAGTACCAAAAAAAGGAAAGCGTTAGGTACCAGACCTCACCATAAACCCCCTTACAGATGATTACGACAACAAGAATCAGTATCTATAATCATAAAGTATGCCTATCATTGCATATCAAATCCAGATATTTGACACAGGAGATTCTATACAGATAGTAGGTTAAAATATCTAGAACATTAACATATTAACCAGTCAAAGTTAGTAAACCGACACAATCAGAAATCAAACTTACACAGGTGAAGATGGGGTAGGAGGGTTGGAAACAAATTTTAGAACCCGGAGCGAAAATATTACCTTCGGCGAAAAATGTTAAGAGAAGCCAGGCCGACTGCGGGCGGAAATGGTCACGTGCTCAGGTCGTCCTTCCGCATAATCAAAAATATAAGCGGTAGCGTTACCCACATAAATGCCGCTTTGAGTTTCATTCAAAGTGAGATGTTATGTGGGATAACACTACAGGCTAACGAGATGTTGACTCGGAAAGGTGGCTCGTTTGCTGAAGACAAAATTCACAAGTCAAAAGTATGTTTGTATATATGAGCTTTTATAGTAAGCCATCTGTTTATCTCCGGATTGACCTGCTGAAACGTTATCCCACGCCAAATGTGGATGTACGCTGAAACATTAAAATGATTCAGCGAACATCAACTGGGACAAAGTACAAATTTTGTACTTTGTCCCAGTTGCTGTATTGGTCGGCGTGCTTCGGTGGCCGTGCGATGCAAAACTTTACTCGGGAATAATATTGCCCGCTGGCCGTTGAGCCTCCTGGTTTTGTTGATTGATATAAATAGAGCAAACAGTGAAATCAATTAGCCCATATAAACAATAAACGTTGCAGTTCAACGGCACCAAATTTCGTCTTCCCGACATGTGGCGCCATCGCGTGGTGGCTAGTGATTCACTAGATGGCGCAATGTTTTCTCAACTGGCTTTCACATATAGAATCTCCATAAGGGGGCGCCACCAGCATACAGAAAACCACACTAAGATTGTTGTGCTAGTATATTTGTATTTGTAACTGGTTTGGGCATAGTGTGTGGTTTCAGGTTTGTCATAATGTAGTGTAACATACTTGTCCACCTTAAGGTCACCAGTGGTTGTGAAAGTGTTGCTGCTGTGTTGAGTTATTGAGTTTTACATTGCTGTGTGTGCTGTGTAGAATTAGTGAAGGCTAGGTCAGTGTTGTGGTCCACTGACCACACCCTTGTCTGGGCAGGTGATGCAATAATTGGCTTTGTACAATTTGAGGTAGCCTGTAGAAGTAGAACATGAAGTGTGATAAATGCAAGCAAACAGGCAGGGATAAGGCAATACAAGTAGGCGCCTGTAAAGTCTGCCAAGAGTGTTGATGCAGCAGCATCTGCAAATGTGGAAGAAAGTACAGACAGTGTAAAGGTGCAAAAGAAACTTAGGGTAAATGAGTTATTGGCATACGTTGACACGTATAGACATCAGTCATCAAAGCTAAAAATTCAAATGGCCTGTATGAAATTTTATGCAGATCAAGATGTACTTGAAGCTAAACATGTGCTTTATGATGAGTACAGTCATGAGCTGGGTGATCCCCAGAACAGACAGGAATCAAACAATAGAAGCAAGGCAGAGAAATCGGTAGAAGATATCTATGTTGCATTCCAAAAATTAGATGAAATGAAAGTTGAACCGTGTTTTGCTGCCGTTGACATTAAGAGATTACCTAACTTTACCCCAGAGGAAATGGACCTGACATCAGTCTTAGAGAGGTTGGTAAGATTAGAAAACAAAATGAACAATGTTGAGGGCAATATCTCAGTCTGCAGAGCAGAGCATATGGACACTAGACAAAAAGTAGACGACGTACTTAACGAGGTACAGAAACATGGCACATTACTGCAGAAACAAGAAAGGCAGACAAAATACGCATATGCTGTCCAGTTGAACAGAGACAATAATAATATAACTGTTAGAGCCAGTCTACAAGTGGCATATCCTGTCCAATATGCCCCAGAGGCAGTACGGCTTCCTAGAAATAGTAATCGGGCTACCGGTACAACAAATGCAATGACCACTCAGAAAGTGGCATACCCCGTACAACAGGCCCCGCTTAAACCTAAGTCCTATGATGGGAACAATGGACAGAAATGGACAGTGGTAGAAAAGAAAAAGAGAAACATTGTGTTTGGCACTGGTTGTGGCAGTGATCGTGTACAGGGGGCACCACCTCCTAGTAGAGATCTAGTAATAGAAAGGGTGTCAAAGGTAACAAAAGAGACTGATCTCAAAGATCACATTAAATCTAAAGGTGTGTGTGTTCGCTCATTGTTTCTTATGTCACACATTGATGCCAAGCATCAGACATTTAAATTAGAAATATCTAAAGATGATCTCACGAAGGTTTATAATCCTGACTTTTGGCCATGTGGCATCAACATTAGAAGATATTTCCCTCCCAAGGGAGGTGACAAACGAACTGGCAGTACACTGAGCAATGGTGAAACTGGTGTGAATTCAAGTCAAAATGAAACAAGCATGATGGACAATAAAAAGAAACTCAAGTTTGGCTCTTACAATTGTAAGCATTTTGGTGTTGACAAGTATGTTATTATGCAAACCTTGCTGGTGGTGTGTGATTTTTTGTTGTTACAAGAACATTGTATGTATAAGACACAATTTATACGAAAAATTAAACTCATTTAGTCCAAACAGTGTATGCGTTGTATCCAGCTCAATGGATGAGAGTGTGCCATTAATAGGCAGACCCTATGGGGGTTGTTCAATCATTTGGTCATCCAATATTAGCTGTAAAGTGGATACAATAGAGTGCATATCTGAGAGGCTGTGTGCTGTGAAAGTGACAGTAGATGATATCGAGTTTGTATTGTTTAACATGTATATGCCATGTGACAAGGGTTATGCAAATCACGATTTTTTTGAATATATAGACATTCTTAATGAAGTGAGTGATATTTGTAACAAAACTGCATCACAATATTTTGTATTGGGTGGTGACTTTAACACAGACTTAACAAGGGATACTCCCCAGACAAGAGCTCTACATTCATTTGTTAATAATGAACAAATGTTTTTATGTATTGATGCCGAATGTTCTAATATACCATATACATACTGTTCAAAGAGCAATGGCTGCAAGTCAACAATAGACCATTTTATGGTAACACAGAACTTGCGTGAATCAATTATCAGATATGAATCAGTGTTTATGAACAGTGATTTTTCTGATCATGTTCCAATATGTCTTGAAATGCAAATAGATGTGTCATATCATGAATCATTTGAACGTAAATGTAAAATGAATGTAGCTTGGCATAAATGTACGGAGGTCCACATTGAAAATTACAAATGTGAGCTTGATAAGTTGATATCATGTATTGATTTTAATCATGATGCTGTTAGTTGTGTTGATTACCAATATAAAAGGCACACAGGTTTTTTCTCTGATTTGTATAATACTGTTGTAAATAGTTGCATTGTTGCCTCAGATATGTGTTTGCCAAAGACGGGTGCCAAGAAAGGGAGCAGCAAGGTGATACCTGGTTGGAACGAACATGTACAGGCTCAACATGATACTTCCTTGTTCTGGCATGATATTTGGGTGCAATGTGGTAGGCCACATAATGGTGAAGTAGCCGATATCATGATGCGTACTCGATCCAGGTATCACTACGCTGTGAGATATGTAATAAAGGAAGAAACAAGGATAAAAAGTAATAGAATGGCTGAAGCTATTAGTGAAGGTAATGATCGTAACTTATGGAAAGAAGTGCATAGTTTAAAAAAATCTTGTCATTTTCTGCCTAATGTTATTGATGGTCATATAGGGTCAGAAGATATTGCTGATTTATTTTCCTCAAAGTTTGAACAATTGTACAATTCTGTTGGATTTGACGAAGATCACATGCACTTATTAAAAAGTAGAGTTGACAATCTTGTTAGTAATATGTGTGTGCATGAAAATTATGATAATGATGGTCACAACTGCCATCAGCTGCATGGTATTAATGTTGATGATCTCAAGAAATGTGTAAATTGCATGAAACATGGTAAAAAAGAAGAAAATGGCATATTTTCTAACCATATTATATATGGTACTGAAAAACTGTTTAAAGCATTAACCTTGCTCTACAATGGCATGCTTATTCATGGTGTATCCCCAAGTGAGTTACTGATAGGTACTATGGTGCCACTTCAGAAAGATAAAAGAAAGGCGCATAATAGCTCTGATAACTATAGAGCGTTGACCTTAGGCAGCATCATTGGTAAACTTTATGATGCCATTATTATCAAACAACAAACTGGAGTTTTTGACACGTCTGATTTACAATTTGGGTTTAAAGATGGCTTATCTACAACAATGTGTACTTTTATGGTAAAAGAAACTATTTCATATTATGTAAATAATGGTAGTACTGTACATGTTTTATTACTTGATGCTTCTAAAGCATTCGATAGAGTAAATTATTGTATGTTGTTTCAAAAATTAATTGATAAGGGTATGTGCCCATTAGTTGTAAGACTTTTACTTCACATGTACACACACCAGAAATTACAAGTTAGATGGAATGACGTAATATCAAACCAATTCAGTGTGAAGAATGGGGTTCGCCAAGGAGGTGTTATGTCTCCACTTCTATTTGGAGTGTACATGGATGGGCTGTTGGAAGAATTAAAAGACCTTGGTATTGGCTGTTATATTGGGCAACATTTCTGTGGAGCTGCAGGATATGCAGATGATATTATATTACTATGTCCTACTAGTTCTGGGTTGCAAAAAATGACTGAGGTGTGTGAGAAATATGCCAAACTACATGATGTGTTGTTTAATGGGTCAAAAAGCAAATTATTGGTGTACAACAAGAAGGATGCTGATCCGCATTTTGAAATCAATGGTACAGATGTTTCTACATGTGAGAAAACTATACATCTTGGAAATGTACTTAGCACAACCGATAAGTATGAAATGGTGTTTGATGGTATCAAGAAATTTAACTGTAATGTAAATAGATTTATGTCTGAGTTTGGTTCACTTCAAACTGTTGTCAAAAACAAATTATTTCATCAGTATTGTTGTGCATTGTACGGATCTCAATTATGGCCACTGTGGCATGACAGTGTTAACAAGATGTGCACACAGTGGCGTAATGCATTGCGTAAAGTATGGAAGCTACCATATGCTTCCCACAGAGATTTAGTACCTTTAATTGCTGAATGTGTACCTTTAGATGTGGCTTTGGTCTTTAGGTTTATGAAATTTTACAGAACAGTAGCCTTGTCAGATAACATGATTGTTAATTATATTGCAAATACAATGACATTTGCTTATAGGTCAACTATGGGCCAGAATGTAAGACACATTATGTCCAAATATAACATGACCCACCATGAACTGTTGTATATGCCTATGAGTGCTATTAAGCATAAATGTAAAGAAATGTGGAATAGCAATGTCAATGCTACATACTATGACAATGCAAACATGATTTGTGAATTGGTTGAAATGAAAGATTGTAACAATGACACTGTCTTTAATAAGGAAGAATGTAATGCTGTGATTTCATATCTCAGCACAATATAATTTTTTTCTAGCTGCTATTTCTAACTTACAATTTGTTTAATATGTACATGTTTGTGGATCTTGAGTCCGAATAAAGATGATAATAATAATAATAACATAAAGTGCATGATTAAATAATGTGAGTTCCCCAGCCTCGAGCACGTTCATTCAGGCAATACTTGTGTAATAAATAACTAATAAAGCACAAGTATATAAAGGAGACCTTTAAACATTGGCTTTATGTGGTTTGTCTGCAGATTTAAAATATTCTCGACCAGAATTATATGATTGTCGGATGATGATGTATATGTAATTAATAAAGATCACAGGTCACATTTAAAAAAGGAAATTGTTAAAAGGACTCGTGTACACTAGAAATTGTCTTGATGTAGGTAAATTCCGTAACCTGGTAGATGGCGACACTCGATCGGACTAGTAGGAATGCTATAGGGCTAAACATAGGCCGTTTAACGAAGGAAACATTTATACGCATTTGCATTGCTTTATACTGCAGACTTTCAAGTAAAAAATTCGGATTTCAACCCAACAAACGTGGCAGGGGTGAAGTGGTATATTCTCCTAACAACACTTTTACAAGTATAATGCGGGATTGTTTTCTTGTTAGTGGGTTTACAGATACAAACTGTCAGTTGTATGTGAGTACACGACAGGTCACACATTTCCCCTGTGTGGGATCTTCCCCTGGCAGATGGGACATAAAGTTTTTAGTGAGGGGTTGTGGCGGAAAATTGAAAGTGGGAGGTTTGTCCTAAAAATTGGTGGGAGGTGGGAAGTAGGATTGGTGTGAGGTGGGAGGTGGACTCCCAAAATTGGTGGGAGGTGGGAAGTAGGATTGGTGGGAGGTGGGAGGTGGACTCCCAAAATTGATGGGAGGTGGGAAGTAGGATTGGTGTGAGGTGGGAGGTAGACTCCCAAAATTGGTGGGAGGTGGGAAGTAGGATTGGTGGGAGGTGGGAGGTGGACTCCCAAAATTGGTGGGAGGTGGGAAGTAGGATTGGTGTGAGGTGGGAGGTGGACTTCCAAAATTGGTGGGAGGTGAGAAGTAGGATTGGTGTGAGGTGGGAGGTGGACTCCGAAAATTGGTGGGAGGTGGGAAGTAGGATTGGTATGAGGTGGGAGGTGGACTCCCAAAATTGGTGGGAGGTGGGAAGTAGGATTGGTGGGAGGTGGACTCCCAAAATTGGTGGGAGGTGGGAAGTAGGATTGGTGTGAGGTGGGAGGTGGACTCCCAAAATCGGTGGGAGGTGGGAAGTAGGATTGGTGGGAGGTGGGAGGTGGACTCCCAACATTGGTGGGAGGTGGGAAGTAGGATTGGTGTGAGGTGGGAGGTGGACTCCCAAAATTGGTGGGAGGTGGGAAGTAGGATTGGTGTGAGGTGGGAGGTGGACTCCCAAAATTGGTGGGAGGTGGGAAGTAGGATTGGTGTGAGGTGGGAGGTGGACTCCCAAAATTGGTGGGAGGTGGGAAGTAGGATTGGTATGAGGTGGGAGGTGGACTCCCAAAATTGGTGGGAGGTGGGAAGTAGGATTGGTGTGAGGTGGGAGGTGGACTCCCAAAATTGGTGGGAGGTGGGAAGTAGGATTGGTGTGAGGTGGGAGGTGGACTCCCAAAATTGGTAGGAGGTTGGAGGTTGGCCCCAAACAGTTGGGAGATGGGAGGTTGTCCTCAACAACAGGTGGTAGATGGGAGATTGAGACACCTGCCACACCTCTTCTTTGGTGACTCATCCGAAAACACGTTTCCTTCTTCCTGTAGCCGTGTACCAGGAGCCAGACGAGTCGGCAAATTGTTATCGTTTTATGAAACACTGGGTTGTCCGCCGGCCTCGCTTTGAAACCAAGCAACACCGAACCAACTGCGCCATCTCGCCAGTCTAACAAACAGTTATACTAATAATAATAACAAACTTGCATAGCATAAGTTGGTTACCATATAGTACCATATATTATTATTATTAAATAATAATAATAATTATAACAATGATGATAATCTATCTATGATAATCTATAATAACCAACTTATTAATGAATCGACAATCACATGCTACCAATTGGCACATGCGCAATTACCATTCATTATTCCTTGTCATTGAGTTATAATTTTTTCTTTCAGGGAACAAGTAGTTTTATTGATTGAGAGGGCAAAGGTATGGGTTGACTGACAACCACAAAAGCCTCAAGATAAAGGCTAGCTGTCCAAACGATTGTTGGTTATTTTTCTTTCGTCAACTTTTAATATATTCGTCATTATACAGTGTGGTAAATATTTGTATAAGGTATTTACTGTTGTTGGTTTGGCGCGACAACATCGTCGATGCTCAAAGAGCACGTAGCATTAGGTCCAGCAGTCAGTTGTCAGGCATGTTAATAGAGCTTACGTGTGTTGGCGTAATAACATCACATCATCCAGTCAGGGCTGGTTTATGTTGGGTTATTAGTAAATAGAATGTGCATGTTTAATCACAGTGACATATAATCAACGTTATACAACTTGACACGCCAGTTAATGTTTTGACCTATATTACCTATACATGCCCGTCTTCAGGTGGAGCTCGGGGGTTCGAACGAACCCCCTTGTTCGAACCCCTTTTTGAGATAATTTCTTTAAATATAACATTCTTACAGAAATAATCCCAGAAATCCAGGCTGATTGTGTACACCCGAACTCTACCCCCCCCCCCGCCCCCGCCCGGCTGATTGTGTACACCCGAACCCTCCCCCTTCAAAATCCTGAGTACGGGTCTGCTATAGTAGGTACATCTCTTCGTTAACAGGCATAAATAATTTTTTGGCAGTTGAAACAATACCACCGCATTAATGTACTATATCGTTGGCCAAGTAATACCCATTCCCTAGTCTGCCGTGTAGGCCTACATGTAGTGATTTGCTTAGTCTAATACTGCCATATAACGTTCATGCTAACTTTAAAGGTGAAGATATTTGTAGTAACTTTAGTGAAGGAACATGTAGGTTGGATGTCCGAAAATACTAATTCTCACAGAAGACAATAAATGAATGGAACAAATGATCTACAGATTGTGTAAATGGGTGAATATGTTTAAAAACAAAATTTACAAATATCTCAGAATGGCGGGTTACACATAGATGAAAATATTTTGGACTCACGATAAGCCAATGGCTTCCTCGTCCACTTGCTTGTTTAATCTTTGTTTGTCCAGTGGCCGTGAACATTTTTAATTAAATAATTCTTAATTAAATGTAGCACGCGACATTATACTGGGTTGACACGTCTGGGTGTGTGACAGTGAATTTAACGACTGTGCCAGGTTTAGACAACAGGTTTGTGCGAGTTTATGCGATTTTGTCAAATTACACAACATTTGTTACCTCGATTTAATTTTCGAATCGATCCAACAACTGTAGTACCGACATAATCAACACGCGACTCGAGTTTTGTTGAGTTATGGACCAGCGTACATTGCACGACTGGTCCGTCTTAAGTCAAATAAACACACAACTCGCAACATATTGTTAGCAATGTACACGCCTAGCATTATGCTGGGCGTACATTGCTAAACATTGCTTTCCCGAAGCCAAAATACATCATTTCCAACTGTTAAATCCATTCTTGGTTCTACGTGATTCAGAAAGGTGTATCCAGCCTATATATGTAATTACAGCCCAGTACCTCTTAATCACATGTCGAATCTAATTAATGTCGGATCGACTCGTCCTCGTCTGAACCAAACATTTTCACGATAACCATATAC
The DNA here is from genome assembly GCA_963662155.1 of Lamellibrachia columna. Taxonomy (NCBI): domain Eukaryota; kingdom Metazoa; phylum Annelida; class Polychaeta; order Sabellida; family Siboglinidae; genus Lamellibrachia; species Lamellibrachia columna. The sequence continues at coordinate 12,725,390 of OY759271.1, read as the reverse complement.
CACTGTTTCGGTGCATACGCAACATTAGCAAAAACCACTACGTATTATGTCGAACCGTTTCGACGTATAACACGCAGACGTTTAGTTCTGGACGTTGTTCAACTCCAACTGCAACTTGTTGATAACTGGCTGATTTAATTAATTGACGATAAAAGCATGGATTCTCTAGTCCATGTTTTCCTTAGATCAGTCTAGCCATAGCCGAGAAACATACAATAGGATTATTTTACAATATACAGACGACGTCCTGACTGACATTGCTTCATTAACTCTGTGTATTGACGTTTTAATGAAGGCAGAAGTAGCGCAGCAAATCGCGTAATGGATTCGTGTTCAGCGTCAGCCACACACTGAGCTTCATTCTCTCGCTTTGTATGGGGTGATCCTAGAGTTGACTGTCTTCGGTGCTTTTATGAACACTATTGTATACAATCCACGACGCTCAGACACGCTTCTGTACAGGGATTGTCTAAGTATTATAAAGGACGTGTTGTTTGTTATTAGATTGTCTAAGTATTATAAAGGACGTGTTGTTTGCTATTAGATTGTCTAAGTATTATAAAGGACGTGTTGTTTGTTATTAGATTGTCTAAGTACTATAAAGGACGTGTTGTTTGTTATTATATTGTCTAAGTACTATAAAGGACGTGTTGTTTGTTATTAGATTGTCTAAGTATTATAAAGGACGTGTTGTTTGTTATTAGATTGTCTAAGTATTATAAAGGACGTGTTGTTTGTTATTAGATTGTCTAAGTATTATAAAGGACGTGTTGTTTGTTATTATATTGTCTAAGTACTATAAAGGACGTGTTGTTTGCTATTAGATTGTCTAAGTATTATAAAGGACGTGTTGTTTGTTATTAGATTGTCTAAGTACTATAAAGGACGTGTTGTTTGTTATTATATTGTCTAAGTACTATAAAGGACGTGTTGTTTGCTATTAGATTGTCTAAGTATTATAAAGGACGTGTTGTTTGTTATTAGATTGTCTAAGTACTATAAAGGACGTGTTGTTTGTTATTAGATTGTCTAAGTATTATAACGGACGTGTTGTTTTTTATTAGATTGTCTAAGTATTATAAAGGACGTGTTGTTTGTTATTAGTTTGTCTAAGTATTATAAAGGACGGGTTGTTTGTTATTAGAAAACGTGACATACATACCGTTGCTTACCATGTCAGAGTATCTAATACGAAAACAAACTATTGTATTGCTTGAACTTACATTCAAAACATAGACTATTATATTGTTTAAGACATAATTAGTACATGCCCTCTTAAATTATATTCCGAACAGTTTATTAGCACCACAAATAATTAGTATGAATGTGATTCATCGTGTGTTCCCTTTTGTAGATGCATCTACAATAAACGAAAAATATGGAAATTGTATAAGGCTGTTGTTGTGCTAATATAATCCGAAGTAATTAATCACCAGCACACACTTGTATACTCTTCGGGCAATCATGTTCATTTATATTGGCGCTGTTATGAAATAATCGTGGCCGGAGACGTTCTGTCCAAACTAACAGTGTAGATAACATAACAAAGGAATTACCGAGACTTCGATATTGTGGGAACCATTGTCTGACATGATATGATACATTAATCACCGTCACGTATATAATTGCTCGTGTCGTGCATTAAACCTGTATTTTGTAAGTAGCGTTGCGCATTATTCGTAGCTGCCGCCAATCAGTCGTTCATTAAAATTAATATTTATGCATGCTCCCGGTTATCTTTCCCAAATGACCACTGATTATTAATTCATGTGTTTGACGCTTATAAAAGGTAAAGAAGGTACGTTCTTATATAGCGCGGTATCCGGTCCATAAGACTGCTCAAAGCGCTTTACACTTCACCCCTTGGCAGACCTGTTCATTCCAAGGCCATCTCAACTTCTTTGGGAAGTATTCAGCCACGCTGCAATTGCTGCGCGAAGGCTATTCGTTCACATATCCACCACTGTCTGTATTGCCAGGTACTCATTTATACAGCTGAGTGAACTGTGGCAATGTGGGGTGATCAAACTTGCCAAAGGTTCGAAGCGACCGCAGTGGGATTTGAAACCGGGTTCTCTCGATTGAGAGTCCGGCCTTCTAACCGGTATGCTATCGGGCCCCACACGCGATGGATGGTTTCTTGGCAAAAATTACTATTCCTCGATTCTACATGCATCACATCACGTTCTTGGTGTCTCACTTCTTTTACAATGAACAGGAATATAGCTCCAACGGTATAACATATATTAACGTATAAACGTTTCGAGGTGGACCACCGCATCATAGCAGATTTTCATGAAAGGATTCAGGCGGGTTCGAAGAATCCAACTTCAGGTTTCTAGGCCAAACGTCTTTTATATTCAATTGTAATATTAATTACGTGATTATATCTTTGTCGCCACCATATGGCTTTAGTATTACAGGTGGCGCAACTTCTAGATGTCTCGCTCTGATGACGAGCAATAACCGGCGATATATTAACAGGTGTGCCTGCCTTATAGCTTTGTCAATTGTTCACGCTGTAGTCAGCTATGGCGATACATTAAATGACTAAACACGATCAACATCGGTCGCCTGACACATAATAATCGTTGACAATACAATCCTCAACTCTGCGGGACCTCATTGTGTGTGTGCAGTGTATTGCCAATGGCGTAACTCGCCAGTTATGTTGCGCTAGGCAGTTCCACTAATCTGCTGACTTGTGCCAAATTAAAGTGTTTTCATCGTGTCCAACGTTGGATACCGTCGACTCAAGCTGCGTGGTCGAGTTGGCTCAACTTTGACGGTTCAGAACGGAAAACACCACTCAGCTGTACAACAGTTAGTAGCAGTTCGCGTCGTGTTTGCGGGGAAGCATGTAGGGCTGCGGCACTTAGAGCAGTCTAGGGATTCACTGTACCGCGGCAGATATCGTCGTCTCGTGAGGTGAGCAGTGTGTGTGTGTGTATGTGTGTGTGTGTGTGTGTGTGTGTGTGTGTGCGTGCGTGCGTGCGTGCGTGCGTGCGTGTGTGTGCGTGCGCGTGTGTGCGTGTGCGTGTGTGTGCGTGCGTGCGTGTGGCGTGCGTGCGTGTGTGCGTGTGCATGTGCGTATGTTTGTGTGTGGGGGGGTGGGTGCGTGCGTGCGTGCTGCGCGTTCGCGTACGCGTATGCGTGCGTGTTTGTCTGTCTGTACATATGTTTTTCTGTCTGTCTGTCTGTCTGTCTGTCTATCTGTCTGTTTATTTGGGCCAAGCGACGTTCCAAATATAAATGAGTGTCTCAGCATGTCATACCTCAACATTGTTCGTTTATTTTGTCGTGGTCTTTGCTTTCAGTAAATAAAATGGGAGAATTGTAAACAAATGGTTTGTAATTGTTGGCTAAGAGTCAAGATTGTGTCCCCATAATATAATATAGATTAAGTTCTGATGTAAACAATTGACGAATACACACCGATACATACACAATATTACACACACGCACGCACGCACGCACGCACGCACGCACGCACGCACGCACGCACGCACGCACGCGCACACAGATACACACACTTATACACAGATACACACACACATACGTACGTGCGTATGTGCGTGCGCGCACCCACGGACATAATTATACATACATTTATACTCTGTATGTAACGTAGTACCATTAACTTCTATGGCCAAACGCAGTTAACGAGGCGACTTTTGTTACTGTAGAAACGTTGAAATCGCGAATTCGGAAAAAGGCGACTTGCAGAACGTCCGCCTCAGGAACAGCTGGTGCCACAACCGTCACTAGTGCGGGCCGATCGCCTGGAGACAGTCGTGGGAAAACACGACTAGCTGCACCACGCCGTGGAAGTCTGGATATCTTAATGACGATCCATGCGCAGCCATTCAATGCGAGTATGTGGTAATATAATTTATACGCGGTCATCCAGTTAAATGTGTCTGCTTGAAGCACCAGTTGTCTTCAAACATGCGTTATGTTCACTCTCTGTGTATAGATATTGTAATGTGTGAAGACATTTTTATTTTACACGATTTAATCTAACTGTAGGTGATGTCCCCTATAGTATTCACTATGTCTGTACATGTCAGGTGTAAATATAGTCCACTCAGTTGTGTTGCCCGATAGCCGTTGTTGTTGCTCGTGTTGTTGTTGTTGTTGTTGTTGTTGTTGTTGTTGTTGTTGTTGTTGTTGTTGTTGTTGTTGTTGTTGTTGTTGTCATCACCACCACCGCATTTTATTACCACCTTTACCAACACAATGACCTCGTTTGCTGTGTTGCTGTGTTGCTGTGCTGCTGTGCTGCTGTGCTGCTGTGCTGCTGTGTTGCTGTGCTGATGTGTTGCTGTGCTGCTGTGCTGCTGTGCTGCTGTGCTGCTGTGCTGCTGTGTTGCTGTGTTGCTGTGCTGCTGTGTTGATGTGCTGCTGTGCTGCTGTGTTGCTGTGTTGCTGTGCTGCTGTGTTGCTGTGCTGCTGTTTTGCTGTGCTGCTGTGCTGTTGTGTTGCTGTGCTGCTGTGTTGCTGTGCTACTGTGTTGCTGTGTTGCTGTGTTGCTGTGCTGCTGCTTCTGCCTGCCCGATATCAGAACATTTAAAATATAATTTGGATGTGTCGTGTTCGACAGTTGCCCTGGCTGAAGCTGTAGCCTAGACGTAGTTCGACACCTGCACGAGCCATGTCGTACGCCGGCGACCCTAGCGCCCCTGCCGGCCGGGCGACGATCATCGAGACAGTACGGAACAAAAACAACAAGGAAGAGGTGCGCCTGCGGCGCCGCCTGACGGAATACAGCAAGGAGCTGGCGATGAAGATCGTTCAAATCGACCACGACCGCCTTGACGCGTTCGACTTCCTCCGCCAGCTCCGCATGTGCGAGTCAGACTACATGGCCGAGTTCGCTGCGTGAGTTCTTCCATTCATCACTCCTGGTCATAAAAGCAAGACATTTGGCATACTACTAGAATGTTCAGTCCTGAAGATGTTTAGACGTAGCGCCATTGCAATAATGCCACATGTCGACCTTGGCGGCCATTTTGGTTCCGACATTATCGAAAAGCATGCTTTCACCAATTTCTTCACTACTAGACAAGATAGCATAACACATGTGGTGACTGCATCCGTGTTTCACTGGTCATGTGTTACTATGATGTCGTTAAACACGCTAGCAGAAATTGTAATGGTACTACTGTTACTTGTAATAATTAATATGCGTGTGTATTCCAGTTCAGCAAATACTAAACACGTTTCGCTTCGTTACGTTTCCTTTGAAACGGAGTATGCCTGCTTCAAACAAACTCAACATATTCGACATTCTGATATAAATATTGCCACATCTGTTGTTGCAGGTTCCGAGAAGAGAAAGCCAAGTTGTCAGCGCTTATGGTACGTCGTGCACCGGCTATTTTTTCAGATCGGTTGCTAAACACTGGACGCATATTCCGCAACAGTTGTTATGTGCGAATTCGACAATGTAGATTCGAGAAGACCAAACTCAACCTCAATAAATATGTTGTTTTTTTCATTTGGAATATTCTCAATTTAGCGCATACAATTGTGGATGGTGTTTCTATTGAAAGTGTGTCTAGAAACACAACAAGGTTCGTTTTTTGTTTGAAAATTTGTGTTGCCCAGCCCAACTAAATGTTTGCACAGCTGCTCCATGCGTTCATTTTGAATTCGTAATCAAGTTGCAGTAGTGGTTATATGCCGAGTGTGGGCAAAACTGTAATTCTAAAGCAGCGCCGTCTGGTGAATGAGCGTATCTGCGTAGTAATGTAATTTATTCGTGACAACGTTTTTACCCAACGCTTCAAAGCATTGGGGAAGCACAGGTAACTATTGTTTCTCGAATATATAGCTAAATGTTAATAGGTTAACTTGTCTAGGACCCGGACCCACCTCAATGTCGCCGTTAGAACATGCTATATGTATAGTAGCAATGCACAGTGCATGCACGGTGTATACTGAACTACGGAACATGTAAATTATTAAACATGTTGTCAGTAAAAGACATTTAATCACCCTTTTCGATGCTCGAATTCGCGTATAATCGTCTCTTTCCGAAGGAACGGCGGAACACTGTGTCGACGTTTAGCGACGACACCCTGTCCGAGTCGCCATCAAATCCACTTGACGAGAAAGCAACATCGAACGAACATACGACAGTAGAGCAAACAGGTCCTGCCGCCACAAACACTAAAGTATGTTAGCAAATACCTACTATTAATGCTACTGTTACTGTTGCTGTTGCTGTTGCTGTTGCGTGCGTGCGTGCGTGCGTGCGTGCGTGCGTGCGTGCGTGCGTGCGTGCGTGCGTGCGTGCGTGCGTGCGTGCGTGCGTGCAATGAACTGCTTATCGCTGAGCAATATGCTTGTTTAGTCAATTTAGACAGTTTGATCACCAAATACATAAATCGCTCCTGATAAAACAATTCTGTGGTATTTTTTATTCAAATTGTTATAAAAAAAGTTTAAATTTTCGTATTTATTTTTCAAAGGTCCTCACACAAACACCATTAATGAAACTCCAACTACCTTCTGTTGGCAGCGTCAGGTAACTAACCCCGAGGAAGAGACTTCTGGTGCGCCGGCAGGCCCGACCAGAGAGCTCACCTTCGTGAGGATGGTGTTCGGCCGTGGTCGACCGTCGTTTCTCGTCCAGCCAATGGGCGGCCGGGGCTCCGGTTTATCGCCCGTCCAGCAGAAGATCCTACACATCCAGCAGGAGGCTCTACTGAACAACAAGGATGAGAAGCAGCGTGCGGCCATCATGCAGTCGCGTGCGGCTGCGGCCGAGCACTCTCACGGCGGTCGGGCAGCCAGGGAGGCGGCACGGCGACAGAGACAGCGCCTGAGGAAGCCGATCACGAGGCGCCTCCGCGACTTCTATGACCGCGTCGGCGATCTCGTGGCCAACGAAAACGACGTGGAGTTGAAGCCGGCGGGGGAGACGGCGGCTGTCACTCCAGCAGTGCTTCCAGTTATCGTGGTTCCACACACGGCCTAGAGACGTGACGTGGAACCTCCTACGTCTCCTCAGTGTTGGATCATTGGGTAATCACTAATGTGTACCGGCAATTATCCTGTACTCTGCTTCAGCAAGGCGTGCGTGCAAAGGAAGTGAAATACTTCGGTGTGTACAGTTAACCGACGAATGTGACTGAAGAATCCTTGCTAAGTATTGCCATGAATGACATTGTGAAAAGGAAGAGATTTCTTGGATTCATGAACTACGTCCTACCGTTTGGTGATCCAGTCTTCCTGGATTACATGAAGTTATAGGAGAGACAAAGCGAGCGTTATGGCGCGAGAGGAAAACGAAGAAATCGATCAAGGTGTATTAGTTATATTTTGAGATAGGATAGTAAAGTGGGCTACTGAGAAATACGTAGAGGGAGAATAGCAATAGGAAAAGGGTTAGAAAAAAATTCAACAGCGACTGTTTTTGTCTTACAGTAGTACGGGAGATTGGGGATAGTCGCTTTATGGAGGACTTCTAGTTAATCTGTCCGTGATGACGAATTGCCATCTGGGTCCCAATGCACATGAGATTATTGTTACTTTGTGTTGTAAAAGAGTCTCCTAGTAAGGTAGGTTCAGTCATTACAATAGTGGGTCGCACCGCACTGACTCGTGACTTTAATGTGTGAATTCGCACTCAGCTGATAACGTGTGATCAGAGATTGTAATGTATGAATTCGTACTCAGCTGATAACGTGTGATCAGAGATTGTAATGTATGAATTCGCACTCAGCTGATAACGTGTGATCAGAGATTGTAATGTATGAATTCGTACTCAGATGATAACGTGTGATCAGAGATTGTAATGTATGAATTCGTACTCAGTTGATAACGTGTGATCAGAGATTGTAATGTGTGAATTCGCACTCAGATGATAACGTGTGATCAGAGATTGTAATGTATGAATTCGTACTCAGATGATAACGTGTGATCAGAGATTGTAATGTATGAATTCGCACTCAGCTGATACCGTGTGATCAGAGATTGTAATGTGTGAATTCGCACTCAGCTGATAAGCTAACGTGTGTGATTGGTCATCGTGGTGTGTGAATTCGCACTCAGCTGGTAACGTGTCACAAGTGATAGAAATGTGTGAATTCGCATTAAGTTGATATACCTGTAGTCAGTGACATGTTCAAGCATAATATGTTGTGCAAACCCGACGATCGTCGAATTGTTACATATAATATAATAATATAGTCAGCAGCGGATCCAGGGGGTCTCATGGGTCTCAAGACCCCCTAGGCCATGGAGGAGGCCTTAACCCCCACCCCTGTGTCCGTGGCAAATATTACGGTAAAGGACTACGTATATAGGCGTACATCAGAACTAGTGTCAATGTAAAGACTGAAGTATTAGCAGCCGATTAATATTAACCCTTCTGTAAGTAGAACGACACGTGTGTCGTCCTGTTCCCCTCACCCCCCCCCCCCACCCGGTTCGTAATTAGAACGACATATGACAACGACTGACTGAGACCCACTTCCAACAAACCTAGATACGCCCCTGAATTATAGTATCAAAACGTATTAAACATTGAGTATTATGTAGTACTCTATAGTATTATACGTGTGTGTTAGTGGTACTAGTGTTATCTATGCGCAATAATGATTACTGAGACCAGTTGTCTACTCGTGATGCGCCATAGATAAATATGCTATTAAGTCCACTGTACATAGATATTATATTATCTTTAGATAAAAATGCTATTAAGTCCACTGTACCTATAATGTTATCTTTAGTATGACACATGACAAAGCAAAGCGTTCAGTTGATACTGCCCCTCCAACGTTCGTTGCTCAGAGCCCGTTACACCATTTCAACTTCTCTTGGAAGTATCCAGCCACGCCGCAATTGTTGCGCGAAAGCTGTCCGTTCTTATGATTTCATCATTGGAATCCCATCAATGTTTATTGATAGGTATTCGTTGATACAGCTGAATGACCTGCGTGAACTGAGTGACCGAGTGACCTACGTGAACTGAGTGACCGAGTGACCTGAGCAAACTGCCTAACGTTCGAGTGGCAGCAGGAGGATTCGGACCAGATCTCTAACCACTGCGCCACCTAGCGCCCCAATTACCTGAATTTGCTTGAGCCGTCATTCCAGTATGATTTGTTTCGTTCGTTCCCGTCTGAGGATGCAGTCGATGTAAGTGGTCGGGTGTGACTACATTAACATAAGTGTCAACACTACCGCTCTCGGGGGGGGGTCTTTTTCGCCTTAATCACGCTTTCCCGCTTTTTGACTGTCCCACTTGTTAATTTCCAAAACTAGACCCATGTCATTTCTTTGGGTTCAAGTAATTTCACATTTTCACGTACTTCCGTTCACTGCTCTCGTTCGCAGCACACCAAAACGGCGACCCACAAAAAGCGACGAAAAACACTAAAAACGACGAAAGTTTTATGCTTCTCGCTTTTCATGAGAACGTTCTCGCTTTTCCTTGAGCAGATGTTGACAGTCAGACACCCATGCATTAACAACTCACATAGGTTGTATTCAAATGTGCAGGCAAGGCCTTTGTTCTGCGGTTTGACATATATAAGCAAAGTTAGCGTCGAACATTTTTTAAAACATATATTGTTCTACATATTTTTTACACATTTCTACATACTAGAAGTGAGGATGTGTATGAACACTCTCTGAAATAATGATAATGCATCATGTTTGTCATGCGCCATTTGTAATAGTTATCATAATGTTTATCTGGTTATCGCTTCAAAACTACTCGAGTAACCGGACCGATCCACAATATGTACATGGACTAAAAAGGACGCATGGGTCGTGATAGTCGATTGTAACATTCATATTATCAGAACAGCGCCTTAGCTAGTACAGTAACAATTATTATAGAAAACAAATAACGTCATCAGGAAAGGCAAAAATCATGAAATAAATGTATGTTTATGGCTTTAGGTCCACGACAATTGTCGGCGATTCTTTATGGACACGTCCAATATTTTAATATGAGACCCGTATGTAAAACATGATGATACCTTTGTTTCGTGGTCCGGTGTTATTAAAACATGACTATAGGTGGCGATATTGTACGCTACGTTAATTGATAGTCGCAAGAGGGCACCACATGCAATTGGCGACATGGGAAGTTTTGTCAATAGTTCGTGCGTATGTTGTTCGTGGTTACATGATACCGCCGAGTATCGAAACAAAATCACATCTGGGCAAAGTACTCACGACTATAACAAATGACAACAAAAGGACGAATTCTTTATTAAAACTACGAATAATATAATTATTTCATGGGGCAATGTAACTACTTTTCACTCGCACACACGCCCGCCTTCACTTTTTCGTTTTGTCCTTTCTTCCCTCCAACGCAAACAAAAGTCATGGTTTTGGGCCTATGCACATATCGGAGTTACTAAAACATAACCATTTTCAACTACAATTAAGAATACCACGCCAGTTGTTTACTAGGAAAACCTTGTTGAATATACATCATCTTAAGTTCACGAGCCACGGCATACTGTTAGATAACACTACGTCACGAGTGTCAAAGTCTAAAAAAATTCGCTTGCCAAATAAAAATATAATATTATTTGTATACATCTATTCCCATAGTTGTCAATACAGTATGGCTATGCTGTTTGCGTCCAAACATAATTTGGCCTTTGTTTACTAAATTAGTCTGGCAAAATAACACATTTGTTTGAGACTTTGCGTTGGTTCTGTGTAAGCCGGCCTCCCTTAATACGTCACAATAATCTAGGTTACCCGATTTTCATAGAAATGCGCATGTACTTATCGGTCTCGGGGTTTAACATTTAACAAGATTGAACAAGATTGCTATCCAAGGTAAAAGCCCAGATGGCAAGTGGACAAGGACGCCATTGGCTTATAGAGAGTCGAACAATTTTCATTTATGTGTAACCCGCCCTCGTGAGAAACGTGTCAACCTTGTTTTTAAACATGTCATATGCTGCTAGCAGTTACACAATCTGTAGATAATGTGTTCCATTCATTTATTGTCCTTTGTGAGAACGAGTACTTCCTGATATCCAATATAAATCCGGGACATTTAGCCAACAGACATTTAGCCAACAGACATTTAGCCAACAGACACTTAGCCAATGGACATTTCACCAATGGACACTTAGCCAACGGCCATTTAGCCATCATTTGCAGGGGGGACATTTCGCCAACATTCAAAAAATTATATTATGTTTCTGTGTGCTTTCACCATAAATATAGTTGTTTCAATAAATGCAATACAAGTGTAAGTAATTGTATTTTATTTAATTCATTGTACGAATGTAACGATCACAAAGTAATGTCTCATAGTCTAAAACTTGCAAACACGAACATTGCATATATTGAGTCCACAGCTGTTTATAATCAATCTTCATTCTCACGGTTGACAGGCTTCCAGCGTATGTTATGACCCACTCCACGTAGTAGTTCAGGGATGGTCTTCCTGCCTGCTGCACGATCTTCACACAGTGTACGCAGACGGATCTGCATGTCCTTGTATTCACGCCTAACCCTCTTCTTGGGAGGTTGACCGTTTAGATCTTTGGCGATGTGAGTGCAAGCCACTGCATCTTCTTTCTTCAAGGCATCTATCATGGTCCACACGGAGGGATGCTGGTAGCCAACCAAATGAGTGAAACGATTGTTCCAGCCTTCACACTGGTTGTTAGTTCTTTGTTCATCATCCAGAGTGGCCTGGTGAACATTCCACAAGGCAGGTGGGTACCGAGGAGGAACTCTCCTCATACGAACAATGGCTGCTCCATGTGGACCATCTCGTGGAACTCCAGCACGACGGCAAGTGCCAGTGACGTAAGTCTGGTCGAAGTAATCCACCAGAGGTTCTGCATCAGGAGGGGTATTACCACGGAGGTACATGATTCCCTCAGGGATATCTTCGGTGGGCAGGAACACTAGGGCATCTAATTGTCCGCAGAACAACTTGAAGTCCTCGTCATCCCTGTATTGAGGCACTAGCCCCAGCTCTTGTATCTTTCGCCAGGTTGCCTGGGTCAGATGGTAGAAGCAGCCCCTGACTTGGACATCATTGTCCAGGGTTGCTCCAATGGCACTGATAACAGCCTGCTCAAAATCAACCATAATGGTTCTGGGATCCGGATACAGTTCCATAGAGCTGCACTTATCCAACAAGGCACGGAGGAGTTCCTCATATGTGTCCTGGGTCTTGCGTTGTAGCAGGGCATATGCTATACCAACAGTCGTGGATCCAAGGGGGACCCGGATAACATATAGTTGAAGGAATCCAGGTGGTGCCATAGCGAAGTTGCCATCCATGAACCATGTGTCAGCTGTAGAGAGCGTACGCAGGGCAGGTGGGGATGCAAAAACAACTATCCTGGAATCTGAGTTTTGGCCGTTGTCGTAGATCAGGAATGGTTCTGGTGTAGGGTCTGATGTTTGGGTCCATTCGCCTTCAATGGTAAGTTCACTGAGTGAAGCTGGAACTGGAGGGGCTTGGCCTTTTCGTATGCGTCGTATCATCTTCTTCATGGCATCTTCCTCACTAGCTAACTGCCTGGCAGCAGCAGGAAGTTCAGCAAGTTTGGCAGACACTATTGTTGTTGGTCGTTCTCTGGTGTTGGCTGCTAAATGTTTCATATCGAGTTTGGTCTTGGCAACTGCAACTTCCATTGGATTTGCATCATGGTTGTGAGGTTTGGTATTGAGTACCTGACTAAGGTCAAGAGTTGTAGATATGACATCCTTGCAGTGGTTGTTGCGTTTAACACACTGCCATCTAATCTGGTTTTTGGAAGTTATCTATATATTATTTATAAAACCTTCCAGACAAACTTTCTGCTTCCCTCGGCTAGTAGTTATAATCTCCATGGTTGAACTTGTGTAAGATTTAATTTCTGATATTGGGTAGTCCTTTTATCCCATTAGCCCATGGAAGCCATGTGTTCCAGGTGAATGAAATTAAATTGGGCCAATTGTGATGGAGGATCGCCTATTCTAATCAAGATTGAAGCCCAGATGGATAAGCTGATCATTTACAAAGAGCTCATTCTAGCTTGACATGAAGCCACATATATCTGGGATTGTCTCCAATTAAGCCAAAGGGTGGGGAAATAATGAATAGCAGTTGGTCTCGGCATTAAATCATGATGGTAATTATTGAAAGGTCATTTTCAAAGGAAAATATAACACTTTATAAATAATTAAAATATATCAATCTTAAACTTCATATTTTCCATCATGTGATTTACCAAATAAACTTTTTTCCTTTTGGGAAAATAATGAATAAAAAGGTGAGTGAAAATGCAAGTTTAATCATTCATCAAGATTTGCTTATCATGGACATTATCAAAAACAATAAAGATATCCAAAATGTAAGATATAATTTTTTGAATTTTTTGAATGTTGGCAAAATGTCCCCCCCTGCAAATGATGGCTAAATGGCCGTTGGCTAAGTGTCTATTGGCGAAATGTCCATTGGCTAAGTGTCTGTTGGCTAAATGTACATTGGCTAAATGTCCGGATACCATCCAGAATGATATATACACTGATATTTTACTAATGTTACATCATGTCCTCTAGTTCTACTATGTTTCTTTGGTGAGAAAAAATATTTCTGTCAATATTTTCATACCCATTCAATATCTTAGCAACTTCAATTTTATCTCCTCTTAACCTCCTTGTCTTTAGGGTTGTTAAATTACATTATGTTAGGCAGGGCTGGGTCCAATTATGTAATTGTAATTGCAATTGTAATTGATTACAGCAAAAATGCTGTAATTGTAATTGACTTCAGTTTTGAAATTCTGCTGTAATTGTAATTGAAATATGTAGTGTAATTCCATCAATTACAATCAATTACAGTATTTTTTCTATAACAAACTACCAGAAAAAACTTAATTATAACCCACCATGCAGGACCTGCTCACATAATCAAAGGAATGTTCAGATGTAACAAGTGCACCAACAGAATACCTCTGGCCTTCCTAAGCAATGTTTAATTGCAATCTGCCAGCAGACAGTTCACACCTGGCTTCCAAAGGGCTCCAAATATGCCAAAAGGCATCACCATTAAATGTTTTCAAGGTATACCCCAATTGGTCATTGGTCTGTCTTTTCTTTGATTCTGTAATCTTCTATCATTGTACACAATGAAGGGCCAGGTGGTGATTTCTGTTGATACAGTACTTAGATCATGTAATTAACACTGCCCAAGTCAGCAAATAAGCTCAATTGGGAGTGAGCTACAGCCAACAGGTATATTAGGTAATATACTAACTGGGTTTGAAGCCAAGAGACTCACGGTAGGCAAGCTAGGGTACAACCTCAAAACACAACTGCCAAATAAACCAATCTGGGTATAACACAGTAGACAGAATGGGTGTATACCAAAGAGTATACATAAAACCCCTCGGGACGTATCTTGATGTAAACATTGATAATATACTGGTATTTAAGATTTAACAAGATTGCCATCCTAAACAACTAGTTCCAGATGGCAAGTGGACAAGGAAGCCATTGGCTTATCGAGAGTCCAACAATTTTATCATCTATGTGTACCCCGCCCTTATCATATATCTGTCAATTCTATTTTTAAACATATTCACACTACTAGCATTAACGCAATCATTTGGCAGTTTGTTCCATTCATTTATCACCCTCTGTGAGAAAGAGTACTTTCTCATGTCCAACCTACACTGTTCTTTAACTAATGCTGCTTTGTGTCCTCTGGTTCTACTGCCTTCTTTAAGTTTGAAGAACATATTCCTATCAACATCCTCATAACCGTTCACTATTTTAAACACTTCTGTTTGGTCTCCTCTTAGTCTCCTGGTCTCTAGTGTTGTCAAACCACATTGTAATATGCGATTTTCGTAACTAATGTCTCTCAATTCTGGAATCATTTTAGTTGCTCTTCGTTGTATTCTTTCTAGCTTGTCTATGTCCTTCTTAGGCCTCCATGCTTGTATACAATATTCCAAATGTGGTCTAACTATTGCTTTGTACAGGGGTACAATTAGCTGTTTCTCCTTATACATGATAGTTCTCCTAATTAGCCCTAGAATTTGATTTCCTTTCGAAGCAGCAATCCCACATTGCTCTGAAACTTTCATGTCAGCACTAAATGTTACACCTAAGTCCTTTTCTTTTGTGGTTCTACCTAGTACAGCATCCCCCACTTTATATTCTTCGTCCATGTTTCCATGTCCTATGTGTATGCATTTACACTTCCCAAACAATAACATTTGCCATTTTTCTGACCATTTAACTCATTTATCTAGATCATCCTGTAAACTTTGTTTATCTGTATCATTAGTAACCTGTATCTTTTTTATTCGTGGTTACATTTTATGAGTAGAATTGCTTTGAAATGGCTTAGTAAATTGGAGAGACTCATTAGGATTTCAAATGGTTGTGGCCTTTGTTTATAGTTGTACTGTACTCTGTGTAATTAAACATTGATTAATGAACCCAGCAAATGTTACATTATATTTATAAGGAACAATAGCATTTATCTCGCTAATTGTATATGAAATCATGAAGTCACGGTTCAAGGAAATGTACAAACAACCCCAAGTTCATTATATTTGTTTATCAATCGTATTATTCGTACACACAATCAGCAACACATGCTACATAATTTACAAATGGTTCTGCATCATACAAATGTAATTGTAATTGAAATGGTGTAATGGTAATTGTAATTGATTTGAAAATTGTAGAAGTGTAATTGTAATTGTAATTGTAATTGAACTGAAAAATTTAAAGTAATTGTAATTGTAATTGATTTGATTTTATCTTTATTGGACCCAGCCCTGCTTTTAGGTGTTCTTCATAACTAAGGTCTCTCAGTTCTGGAATAATGTTAGATGCTCTCCTCTGTATTCGTTCAAGTATATCTATGTCCTTCTTATGATATGGTCTTGTATATAGTATATTAAATGAGGCCTAACTATTACTTTATAAAGTGTTATAATTAACTTTTTCCTTGTATGTTATATTTCTCCTAATCAACCCAAGAATTTGATTACCCTTTGAAGATGCAATACCACACTGCTCTGAAGTTTTCATATCAGCACTTATTGTTATTCCTAAGTCGTTTTTTTTTCAGTAGTACCATGAATAGTATCTCCCATGTTATACTTTATACATCCAAGTTCCTGTGTCCTGTGTGTAGGCATTTATATTTCCCAAAACTTAATAACATCTGCCATTTTGCAGACCATTTAACTAATTTTTTCTAGATTTTTGTCTAGTTTTGTAAATGTTGTTTATCACCATCATTGTTAACCTTTCTCAAAACTAATTTCCAGTTTGAAACCTCCAAATATACTACAACACGCTGTCTTCTGTCAGTCAGCCATTGTTCTCTCCAGTCGATTATGCCAACCCCGATACCATGAGCTTTTAATTTAAGTAGTAATCTTTGATGTAGCACTTTGCCTTTAGAAGTCCATGTTCAGATGGATTTAATATTTTATGCCCAAAAAGGAAGTCCACTATATGGTCCTTAATTAACCTTTCTAATTATTTACAAATCACTGATGTTAAACTCACTGGTGTGTAATTCCCTGACTTATTTCTCGACCCCTTTTTAAATAATGGTATGGTGTTTGCTTCTTTCCAATCAGAAGGAACCACCCCCTCTTCAGCAGCGGATCCAGGGGTTTTAGGGGTCTCAAGACCCCCTAAGCCATGGAGGGGACCCCCTATGTCCGAGGAAAATATTACGGTAAAGGACATTGTGTGTAGGCCTACAGCGGAACTAGTGTCAATGTAAAGACTGAAGTATTATCAACTAGCTAATAATAACCCTTCTGTAAGTAGAACGAGTAGCGCTGTGCATCATCTATGCCCAGTGTATCTGTCGTCGATAGTGATTCCATACACACCCACCCGAACACTGAGATCCGCCGATCAACATCTATTGACTATACCGCGGTACCATCTCGAGCGGTACGGTCGTCGGGCCTTTTCTGTGGCAGGCCCGACACTGTGGAACGCCCTGCCTCCCGCAATTAGGCAAGCCAACTCCGTTGCGGTATTCAAGTCACTTCTAAAAACACATCTCTTTTGCGAAGCCTTTCGAACACTCTGTTGACATTTTAATCACTCGAACAGTTTACTTATTTAACTTATTATTTATTTAATTTGTTTATTTAACTTATCTGATTAATTTATATGTTTATCTAATGTATCAACTTAATTGTAGTTGTTTATTTTATCTTTTTATTTATTATTTATTTATTTTATTTTATGTATTTATTTAACTTCTTTATATAATTAATTCATTTAAATCATTTATTGAACTTTTTTATTTAACTTATGTTTACCTGTCTTTTAATCACATTTTATTTTAGCTCTTCAATTTATTTAAAATTATTTAGCATTACCTTGTTAGCGCCTTTGAGCAGGTTTTTAACCCGGATACATGGCGCATTATAAATGTATAATAATAATAATAATAATAAATAATGTGTCGTCCCTTCCGCCCCCCCCCCCCCCACCCCCGCCCCCCGGTTTGTAAGTAGAATGACATATTACTAAGACTGACTGAGACCCCCTGCTAACAAGCCTAGATCCGCCCCTACTATTTTAATGACAAGTTGAACACTCTTGCAAGCGCTCAGTCAACTTGAAAATAGACCGAGGTCTCCCACTTGTAGAACACATTCTGAGTAAATCAGTGGCATGATATTCTTGATTTTAGTTGCACATGGTTAGTTTGTTTATATTTTTAAGGTGCATAGCCCCCATACCAACACTCTTGTTTCACATTAAGTAATTGCTACAACCACACATTTCAAGTACAATCTCGTACAAACATATATTACTATACATGCATCAATCTCGTTGAGACAAGTAAAAAAGTGTGCGTGCGTGCGTGCGTGAGTGAATGAGTGAGTTAATGCGTGCGTGCGTGCGTGCGAGCATGTATGTACGTGTGCGTGCGTGCGTGCGTGCGTGCGTGCGTGCGTGCGAGCGTGCGTGCGTGCGAGCGTGCGTGCGTGCGAGCGTGC